>LNAC01000880.1:263463-461702 GCA_002007465.1 Ailurus styani
AGACATGAACAGACATTTCTCCAAAGAAGACATCCAAATGGCCAACAGACACATGAGAAAGTGCTCAACATCACTCAGCATCAGGGAAATACAAATCAAACCATGGTTAGATACCACCTTATACCAGTCAGAACGGTTAAAATCAACAAATCAGGAAATGACAGATATGGGCGAGGATGAGGAGAAAGTGGAACCCTCCTACACTGTTGGTGGGAATGCAAGCTGGTGCAGCCACTCTGGAAAACGGTATGGAGGTTCCTCAAAAAGTTGAAAATAGAGCTACCCTATGACCCGGCAATCACACTACTGGGTATTTACCCTAAAGATACAAAGGTCGTAGTCCTCAGGGGCAGATGCACCTGAATGTTTATAGCAGCAATGTCCACAATAGCCAAACTATGGAAAGAACCTAGATGTCCATCAACAGATGAATGGATAAAGAAGATGTGGTATATATATACAATGGAATACTATGCAGCTATCAAAAGAAACGAAATCTTGCCGTTTGCAACGACATGGATGGAACTGGAGGGTATTATGCTGAGCGAAATAAGTCAATCAGAGAAAGACAATTATCATATGATCTCTCTGATATGAGGAACTTCAGGGGCAGGGTGGGGGGCAGGGAGGGAAAAATAATGAAAGAAGATGGGATGGGGAAGGAGACAAACCATAAGAGACTCCTAATCTCACAAAACAAACTGAGGGTTACTGGGGGGTGGGAGGGTAGGGATAGGGTGGATGGGTCATGGACTTTGGGGAGGGTTTGTGCTTTGGTGAGTGCTGTGAAAGGTATAAGCCTGATGATTCACAGATCTGTATCCCTGGGGCAAAAAAAAAACAAAAAACAAAAAAACCAACAAAAAAACTCTTTAAAGGCAGAGATCAATGTCTTATTCTTCTTTTCATCCAAAACTCATTGCATACAATAGCTTGTCATTAAACATTTCTCAAATTGGTATTTGTGTCTATGTTTTACAGGAATAGCATCAGTTCCTCCAAATTTACTTAAGCCCAAACATTCCTGGTAATGATCCAAAGTTTGGAAAGTCACATTACATACAATCTAGTTTTCTCAGGTGTACAATGGTTTAATTTTAAATGATTCTATGCTTCTATTTCTGAAAAGGGAAAAAAAAATCCTGATAACATTTGCATTCCACTATTGCCTCTAACAATGTTCTTGTCTGCTGGTCTATCAATTATGATGCTGATCTACCATTTTGCTTGGGAGTCCCCTAGTGAATTTCTCCTAAAGTATTTATCTTCTGAATTTATTTAGTTTTTGATTCATCTTTCTACATGAGGATACACAGGTTATAGGCACAATTTAAACACATGTATGTACCTTTCCCTCCAATTATGGAACCAAGAAGACACTACCAAAAAGAGAAGTATTTGCAATTTCATGGAATCTCATATTTTTTAAATAAAATAAATTTTTAGAGATCCTCAGTATAATGATAAAAATTACTTTTTCTTTTTTAAAAAATCTTTTATTTATTTGAGAGAGAGAGAGAACATGAGAGCATGAACCAGAGGGAGTGGGGAAGGGATAGGGAGAAAGTCCTTAGCAGACTTGGAGCTGAGCATGGAGCCTGATACGGGGCTCCATCTCATGACCCTAGATCATGACCTGAACAGAAGCCAAGAGTGGGACGCTTAATCCTCTGAGCCATCCAGGTGCCCCAAAAGTTACTTTTTCCATTCCTTGTGAAAGCTGCTCAAAAATAAGAATAGAATGTAAAACATATTCTAATAAATCCCTTTGTATTTTAGAATTAATCTAATTTGGAATTATCCCATTTCCTTATCTTTAAGATTCCTTCTTCCAAAGCTATTTACTAGTGCATTGATATATTTTCTATTTGGCACATAGGGTTCCATCAGTCTATTTAGTGACTTTTTCAATAAATGTAAATGGAAGTTAGAATATTTCTTACTAGGGTGGGGAAAAAGAAGAGGCAGGAAAACTAAAGGTTACGCTATGCCAGTAAGTCACGGAAAGTTTTCCTACCATGACCCCTAATAATTGCTCATGTCCATTTCTTTCTTTTCAGTATTTTGGTTAACCTCACTGACATTGCTTCTTGGTGGCTTGCAATTGACTCCTTTTCCAAGGGAAGGAAGATCATAATCTCTAACAAAAAATACATCCAGTTTCCAGCTGCAAAAATTTCTAACTCAGAAATGTAGTGACCTTTTAAAACTATTCATTTTACCAAGTCATTAGCAAGGCATTTTCTCCCAAGATAGCTGAGGTCAGTGATGAACAATAAATGGTGTGTATTGTACATTCTGATCCTTCACAGACCAAGTTAGGAGGTGACAAATATGCTCTAGTCCTCAAATCCAACTCCTCCAGGATTCCTGACAAATCAGAAAAAGCCAACGCTCTTTAATCCAAATGGAATAATTATACGGTATATGAAACAAATGGTGCTTTGAAATATTTTAGCAAGTTATTTATTGCAAGATAAGTTAGCATTTTAATATCTATTAAAAGAGATAAAGAAAAAGATAATTCTTAGGAATGGTAATAACAAAAATGGTCCAGGTTCTTTAGCTGATGGGGCAAAGGCCCCAAACCCTGCTTTTATATCTGTCCAGCACTGAACGGAAAGGAGTCAAAGACCTGACTGCAGGTACCAGTAATTCCCTATGTCACTTTTCCTGTTGATTACTATATTGCCTCGGAAAAAAAGCTTAGTTCATCTACCTACAAAATTACCCTGAAAAGCAGAGAGCGAGGTAGGTGGAACAGGCATAACATTACTGAGTCTATTAATGTGCTTTTCTCTTTTTGCACATCCTTTCACATATCATTCTTCTGTCCTATTCCTTAGAAGCATAATTTTCCCTGGGAGTTGAGGAAGGACAAGAATATTGGAGCAGGAATGCAAAGGAAAAAAAATTTGATAATCAGCTTTTGTCACCTTAAATACACCAAATCTACAGAAAAGCAAGCCTTGGAATTTCAGCATTGGAGAAGAAGAAAGGATTTTCCAAATTCTTTTAAGCTCTCATTAACATAGCATGAGCTGGATCTGAAGGGCTTAAAAACTGAGTTTTACAATAAGCCAGAAACAGAGGGAACTCAGGATCAGTGCTACATCAGAGGTAGGGAAAGCAGGGGGGACAGGGAAGCCAGAGGAACTGAGCATTAGCCTGGATGACACTAATTCCCAAAGAGATTAAGACGGAAAGTTTTAAATATAGTTAATTGGCAACTTTGTTCCTCCTCCCTCCATACTTACTCACTGTGGTGGAGTGTCAGGAAGAATATTCTATTAGTTACAGACTGCCACAAAGCTACAGATTCTTTGCATATCTGAGATGCAGGACAGGCAAATTCACTGCAACTCTAGAGCAGGAGCCAGTGAGAGGGGAGCTCAATCTCTGTGGGGTTCCCTGGGAACTCCCAACTAACTACACCCTCACTCATTGAGCCTCAAAAGATATCTGAGTGTCAAGACCCAACAGATGTTCGTGCCCCTGGATTCCAGAGGAATCAATACAGCCTCATACTATTTTCATCATTCTATCTCTGAAAGCTTTTAGGACCTTTGACACTGTGGGTCAGTCCCAGTGAAGCCCATTAATTCTTATATGAAAGCACATGGATTCTCAAGGTGCCCTATGATGGTAACGACTCCAAACAGCCTTACCGCTAGCTCACTTCCAAATTAGACTCGGGGTCCTCATCTCTGTAGGTTACTAAGGCATCATCTTCTTTCTATACCATTTTCAGCTGCTCAGCATCCCCATCTTGATCCCCATCCCCATCAAGAGTTTCCTGCCTACTCTGTAGTCTCATACTCATTGGGGAAGTCACAGGAGACCAAACCAGCTGACTCTTCTGTAACTAGGACCCAGCACGGGAATCCAGCGAGCAAAGGGCAGGAATCAGGCAGTCAGATTGGGAGCTCTGGGAGGGGAAGTGAGGAGGCAGCCTGGGGAACCAGGAGGACCACACCGTCCCTGGTGTCCTGTGAGGGACTGGGTCCTGGCCAGTCCTACTTTGGTTTATATCATCCTTGGCAAGTTCTAACACATCATTTCAAAGAATTAGAGAACAAAAGCTGAATTCAACCCATAACCAGATTTTTGAAGAAGTGACCATCAGATTACCACATAATTTTAATTACACCTCGTCCATCCCACTTAGTTGTTGTTTTCACACTGTGGAGAATACAGTGGAAGCAGAGGGAAATCCTAGCCTTGCTGCTTTTATATGCTTTCCATTCGGGAAATGATCGGTCTTTCCTAGATCGTGCCTGTTTAAAACCCTGCATTTTGATACATATTCCTTTGCATTGTCTTTAGGAAAAAGTGAGTTTGTTAATATTTTGAGTATGCTTTGAATGCTAGTAATTTAGTGGCCACATGGAGCTTTCATAGGGGGTGGGACACGGACGGTTACCTTGTTTGACACGGCTGCTCGTGGCACCTGCGAATCTGTGGCTCAGGCTTGGTTAAGTATTTGCACTTCTTGTTGTCCACGATGCTGATGTTTTTGTTCATGATTTTTGTGCAAGACACCGTTGTCTTCCTTTCTCCTGCAAGGAGCAAGCAAACACATAAAGAAATTATAGGCCTTTATGTAAGTGACTTAGGGGGTATGCATAGTCTTCTTGTAATTTTCAGACTTTGAAAGGAATTTTAAGTTAGATCAATGAAGATATTATTTATCATTTACATAAAAATGTATCTCTAGGCTTAAGGAAGATCAATTGTCATTTTTTTCCTCATTAGAAATTAAATGGCGGGGAGTCTGGGTGGTTCTGTTGGTTGAGCATCTGACTCTTGATTTCAGGATCATGGGATCGAGCCCCATGTCAGGCTCCACGCTCAGTGTAGAGTCTGCGGGAGATTCTCTCTTTCCCTCCCCCTCTGCCCCACCCCCAGCTGGCACATGTTGTGCACTCTCTCTTAAAATAAATAAATCTTAACAAAAAAAGAAATTAAATAGCAAGCTTTATATCCCAAGGGATTGTGGCACATAAGTTGCCAAGACATTAATTAAAGATTTGTTAGTAAGGAGTATGTGATCTTTTTAGCATTAAGTGGTGGAAAGCTGTAATTTGCAAACAACCTATATGCCTTCATGGAAGCACATTCTAGAAATTCCCATTCGTTATGTATTGTGACATTCTCTAAGAAAAGCCATAGGACTTCTGGTATTTTTCAGCAGATTTCAGAAAAATGGTTTTTCTACTTTCTCTGTTAGGATAAAGTCTGATTATAGGAGGTAAAAATGATGACTTGTATGGTATATTTATTTTTATCTGGGCCCTATAAGCACACTTACTTGACAAGATTTTCATTGTTTCATCTTGCACCTGAAGAGCCTACTACACACGTGCTAATTCTCTTTCTCTATAAGAGTCTAAATATATATAAGATTTCATAATCTACTTTAACTTATTGTTTGACATTATGAAGTAATTAAATCAACCAACAATTTTAAAGCCAGATGGGTCAAGGATTAGGAAAATAATCACAAGTCTTCTGGGTCTCTACCGCAAGGCCATTAGTTAGGGTCCGATGACTAGCATGCCGTGATAATTAGGAAGCTAAGAGCATTCATGCTGGTTGTGCCAAATACAACAGCCTGGGCTGGTGGCAGAGAGGTCACTTTGTCATTTAATTAATAGAGAGGGAAGCCTGGTGTCAAGAAAGAAGGAATGTAGAGACAGAGCTACTCTGAATAATTTTTGAGTATTTTTTGCTCTGACCTGAATGAGGGATGGGGAGAAGCAACATGGTGACCGAGAAGAAGGCAGAAGAACAGGTATAGGCTTAGGACCTTTCCTTCCTTTCCCTCTCAATAACACTGGAGCACAGTCCCAGGACAATTTGTATTCTACAAAAAAAAAGACTACCTCTCTCCTCTCTTTCCCCCCCGCCATGAGTGTGTGTTGTAACTAACAATTACAGCTCTGATTATTGCATATCATGTTATTGAAACCATTTAGTTTTATCTTCAGTTGTGTCTCCTAGCAGAGGCAGCACAATGTTGGCCAATTATGCCCCATCTGGAGAATTCCAGGTCTGGTGCAATGCAACTTATTCTATGGGAGCTCAATAGAGACAACAAAATGCCGGGAAGGTAAAAGGTCTTTTCCCAGCTTGGCAAATAGAACAGGGGCTGAACTGTAGGACTTTACGGCCAGCTGCCTATGTGAATGAACATCTCTGCTTGGGAGTCCTCTAAGCCTGCTCTGTGCACCCCACACAGTCTGGCAAGCTCATGGGAACTGGCAGAGAAGAGGCAACATTTCATGCCCAGGGTAAATGCTTAGGGGCTGCCCAGGCTATTTATTCTCTGGTAGATCAAGAAGGGGGAAGCATGGTATTAGATGTACTCATAAGAAGTGTTCAATATCTATTAACTTCAATTTTCTATTTTTTAAACAAGATTTTATTTATTTATTAGACAGAGAGAGACACAGTGACAGCAGGAACACAAGCAGGGGGCGTGGGAGAGGGAGAAGCAGACTCCCCACTGAGCAGGTAGCCAGATATGGGACTCGATCCCAGGACCCTGGGATCATGACCTGAGCCGAAGGCAGACGCTTAATGACTGAGCCACCCAGGCACCCCATCAATTTTCAAATAAACTGCAAAAAAAAGCAGAAATGGCTTACGTTCATTCTTTCACAGAGAAAACCAGCCTCACAGGTAATGAGTTACCTAACTGTAAAAAATTGAGACAAGGGTTGTGGTTGACTTTCTCCTAGTTTCCTATGCTCCAGGTGCTCCTTTATGACCCAATGCACATACTAAACAGATACTGTGCAAATTCTGTATAATGCTAACATACATGAGTACAACTTCCACATTCTGATGGTGCCTACTTTAAAGCAGGATTAACATACACGTTACTCTCATCAAATAGAAATGTTAGCTTTAACATCTAATTTAATGCTTTCCAGTTCATAAGACACTCACTTGCATTATGGATGGAGTTGCCTAAACTAATTTAAATAGTGGTTTTTCTGCCAACTACGCTACAAAACAATGACTAACAGACATTATCCAGAGAACTTTTGCTGAACATATATATAGTCACGAGGTAAATAACTCAGGGCTAATTATACAGCATTTTTTTTCTTTCTTCAGAAAATACATAACTTTGGTTACACTACCCTAGAGCTAACATGTTAAACTCTTAAAAAAAAACCTTTAAGTGTAAGTGTTGATATATCAAAAGAGACATAGATACCTGTGTCATTTCAGGGATCTTGGTGTTCTAAGAAAGTAGAGAGGCATGTGATCGTGAATTGGGACTTCTCCATCCACAGTGAGCAAGGAAGCTCACAGCATACATGTTTTAGCAGATAGGGTAAGCTTGGCCCTATTTTTTAAAAATTTCATTGAATAAAAACAACAGAATTGGGGGGAAGAAATCTATTGCCCATCTACAGGCACACCATGCCTATGAAAATACAACTAGATCGTAAAGCCATATGGAAAGGTTATTGTTTGACTTTTTGCTTTTATATATTTTTATGTTCCAGCCAACACAGGAAATTTCCATTCTAGCATCTAATAGCAGTATTTACAATGCATCCAATACTGTGGAACCTAGGGACGGGCAGAGTGTTGAAGTACTGGCTTTCTGCCTGAACCATGAGTAGCTGCAAGCTGTTGACAGTGTATTACTTGCTTTACAGCAATTAACTTCACCTCGGGGTCATTCCCATTAAATCAGTATTGGGGAAATCAGTTTCAATGTTCTGAATACAATTAGGAATAAAAGAACATAACCATTATGCAATTGGTCTTATTACCAAGTTTGGGCAAAATCTGAAAACGATGGGTCATTTTTATGTATTGACTCTTTGTTCTCTAACGATACTTCACAAAGACTAGATATTAGATTGGGGCCTTCTTTTCCAGTCTCAGATATAAGCTGTTCTTTTTTTTCTATGCTCTGTATTTAACCCCATAAAATGAATATTTTTAATAAAAATATGTTCTAGCCACGTAGATCACATTTCTAGAACTGGCATCATAAATATGGAAACACGTTCTTGGGAGTGTGTTTGGTTTCAATAGACAGCATTGAAATTCCCTCTATCTTACTGGACACTGCAAATGTTAAATAAAATTCTGAACCTCTGTAAGACAAAGACAACATATATATTCATTCATCTTTATAATTTTCTCTCAAATTACATATTTATTTATTTTCCATCAAACTAACAATGGCCAGCAAGTAAGTGAACCAAAAGTAAGTGTATTTTAATGAGGATGAAGGGCTTTTCTCTGAGCCCTTTTATAAGAAGTCTTAGAAATATGTAAAATGCAGGTTTTTTTAAGCATGTGTTTTTTAACTTGGACAACTTCCAAAATTGTGCATGCCATTTAATTCTTAGCCATTTTTTGACATTTCTATAAAAATTTTCCCTCAGGGCTTGGGTTTAATGTTAAAATGACTATTTCATCTTTTTTAATGAAAATATTTTTATTTTTTATTGTTTACAACACCCAATATATAACCCAACCTGACATCATTTCCATGCACATAGTTTAATGGGATCCCATAACTTTCAAGAGAAATTTAACTTGAGTGCTAGCTTAACACTCAGGAATCTTCATGCACTAACTTCTTTCTATAAAAAAGTAAAAAAATGGTCAAAGTATCTCCCACTCCTTGATCCTCATATTTTACACCCTAGAAATAAACATTCTCACAAACCTTAGTGGGTTTGCACCGATGCATATCCCTGGAATGATTTCTACATCTTCCCATATCAGTCTGCATGGTGGTTTTATTATTAGCTGATGCCTACTACATGAATGGTGAATCCTTTAAAAACAGAAAGCACCCATCATTGGATCACTTAGAAATAGTGAGAGCATATTCAATATTGGTAAAGGAATTAATAAGCAAA
Organism: Ailurus styani; assembly: GCA_002007465.1. Taxonomy (NCBI): domain Eukaryota; kingdom Metazoa; phylum Chordata; class Mammalia; order Carnivora; family Ailuridae; genus Ailurus; species Ailurus styani. Next base: position 272,367 of record LNAC01000880.1, read on the forward strand.
GTACAAGAATGTAAGTCAAGGCCAAGTGCTTTCTGTCCTAAGAGGTTCATCTCAAGACTATTTCCTAAAAGTCATTTGCAAACCAAATGACTAATTATGGGGGATAGTCATCTGTGGCAATTTCAGTTAACGAATTATGTAGGTATTAAAACTCAAGTTTATAAAGAGTTCACATTAATATAAAATGTTCTTATTAAAGAAAGTAGAATTTAAAACTATTAAATATTACTGAAATGAAATAATGCAGAGAAAAAATATATTTTGGTGCATTTTCTTCAGGTAATAACATTTATTATGGTGCAGGGAATGGCAATGTGCCTTTAAAATGGCACATTTTAAGTGCCGGCAAAAAGATAGGGGGGTATTCTACTCGGAGATGTCCCCTCAACTTGGACCCAAAGTCTTGGATCCTCCTTAGAATCTGTTCATGCACAAGTAAAGCCATGTCTAAAGGATATCACAATATAAGACCAACAGAGTGTGAGTCTTTAGCTGGTTGGGTTTGGACTAAAGCGAACAACGTGGAATGTTGGCTTATTTTTTCCCCTTCAAATTGTTATCTATTTAGATTTCCTAGAAGCATGTCTATTCATTTATTTCAAAAGAGATTATTGAATCTGGGGGGGTCTTACTCTAGTTTTATATCACTAATCCATCCACCAGCTCAAAATAAACTCTAGAGTAATGCAGTTACTGTATGCAGTACCGTGGAACACTAATGCAATGCACAACCCTCAGATACCATGAAATGATATATCTCGAATGCCCCTGAAGACCAAGATAACTTCTTTTATGTCAAAAAGAACTTTATCCAGTGAACCATACTTCTGAGGTGCCGAAATAAAGTTAAAACATCCCTTCAAAGAGTTTTTAGATGCTTTAGAATACCAGCACAAAGTAAACATTTATTTCCCAAATACATTCTAAGCCATTTGAAAGTAAAAGGACTAATTTCAGTGGCCAATGCTAAAATACAAAATGATATCTATCTTTTCAAATCATTCTAAAACTATCATCAGAAATTGAAAAAATACGAAATGATATACATCCTTTCAAATAATTTTAAAACTATCATTAGAATGTGAAAAGCTGGTGCTAAAAAGCATACATATGTTATACTGTTGGAAAAATTTTCCTGAGATCACCAACATCCATTCAGTATTTAAAAATATTCCTTCTAAAAGGCTTTTCATGTCTTATAATAACTGATATTAATAAAACTAATTAAAATGCACAGTGAATTAACTTTAGTTTGGGTTTTCATTCTAAAACAGTTTGAGATTCTGATGTTAAAGACCATTACAATAAACATTTAGCTACATGACAGTAGGTATCTTTTAAAAAAAATTTCTTTTTCCCACTTATTGCTGGTAATCGAATGCCTTACAATAGAATCCAAAAAAATAACATGTCAAACATTGAAATTTTATATTGCTGTGTGATATTTTATTTGCTCTTGCTTAATATAGTCCTGTGAAGTAAAATAGTACCGTTACTCCTCTCTGCTGTTGAAGGTAAATTTTGCATCAATCTGTTTCCAATGTACTGTGCTTTGAACTGACTGTCCTTTAATTCATGAATATGCTGAAAGATTACAAAGCTCTTTCTGGCTATAAAATGGACAATACGAAGTTAGAAATGATGCGATTCTTGAAATCCTGTCCATCGGCTTTATTTATGAACTGCAAAGGAAAATAATATCCGAAAGCCCAGAAATATTTTGGCACTGAAAGGAATATGTACCCTATTAACATATTCAGAGATAACTGAAAACTGTTGACTAAATACAATGGAACAGATTTGAGAGAGAAGGTCTATTCAAGTGCAAATCATATAAAGGTTGTGTCTAATTAGGACTATTTTACAAAATAACCCATTTGAAATAAAAAATAGAGACATATCTAAATTCGTATTGAACAGATTAAATAAAACACTTCTCTGAATCCAAACAAAACTTATATGATCTCTAAGGGACATGCTCTATTTTGTGAAAAGAAATGACATTAAGCCTTCTGAGCTGCTCTTGAAGGAAGTATGAGACATGAGGAGAGAAGATTTGAAGTCAGGAGTCCTGGATTCTAATGTGACTTCTACCCCCACTGGGCATGTGGCCTTGGGAAATCACTTAATCTCTATGCATTTAAATTTTCTCATATTAATAATTAAGCAGTTATGCTTAAGAATATCTAAAAGCCCTTCTGACTCTGGAACTTAAGGAATTTACAGAAAACCTCAATTCCGTAAGGTTTGGCAACTGGCAAAACATTCTACGTTGCAGTTAATGTGATTTTTGGGAAAAAATATGAACCCCCCAAATTTGTTCGAAATGAAGATTGATAAATCCTGTATGTTTACTTCTAATGTAGCTCCTATTAGACAGCAATTAAGAAAGCAAGAAAAAAAATGAGGAAAACAAAATTTATGGGGCAAACATTTTTCTGTCTAGACTTTCAAATACAAACAGATTTTAATAACTGCCTTTCAGTTCTATAACAAGAACTCAACCTTTTTATCACTCCATTCCCCCACAGCCCACCATTCGATGGGGGCTGGTCTTTCTTGTCTGAGTTATATTAAAGAGAAAATTCTAACCATATATAGATTTTCATTTTATTTATTCATTTTTAAAGATTTTATGTATTTATTTGACAGAGAGAGAGAGAGAGAGAGAGAGAGAGAGAGAGAGAGAGCGCACAAGCAAGGAGAGCAGCAGGGAGAGGAAGAGAGAGAAGCAGGCTCACCGAGCAGGGAGCCCGATGTGGGGCTCGATCCCAGGACCCTGGGATCAGGACCTGAGCCCAAGGCAGACGCTTAACGACTGAGCCACCCAGGCACCCTAGATTTTCATTTTAAATGTGTTTGTTTCTATTTGTGTTTTCATTTTTTATTTGGATAGAGGATGTGAAGCAGGACCCCCTAAGGGAAATGGCCCCTGGCATCACTAAAGAATGGGACTTTGAGTGTGTCCAGCAGGACTGGACAGGAAGGCAGAGGAATCCCATATCACTTGGCGATAAAGGGGGCCCAAGAGAAAGAAGGCCTTTGAAAATGTCACTGTGGCAAGGATGACAGATAACATTTTTTTTTTTTAATTGCTAGGGTAAATCTGACATCTTTCCGCTGTAATTACTCTATATCCTCAGGAGCAAAGTATGTCCTGTATACTCTCCCTCCCTCAATTTTCTTTTGAATCCACTCCATCTAGTCTTTTGGGCCAAAAACTTCATTAAAATTATTTTTATTTTTTTTTTTTTTTAAAGATTTTATTTATTTTGTTTGACACAGAGAGAGAGATTACAAGTAGGCAGAGAGGCAGGCAGAGACACAGGGAGAGGAGGAAGCAGGCTCCCCGCTGAGCAGAGAGCCCGATGCGGGCCTCGATCCCAGGATGCTGAGATCATGACCTGAGCCGAAAGCAGAGGCTTTAACCCACTGAGCCACCCAGGCGCCCATTATTAAAATTATTTTTGACAAGGTCATCGCTGACCTCTATGTTTCAAATATAGTAAAATATAATAAATATATTTAGACATAATAAATATATTTTAAAATGCAATAAATATATTTAAATACAATAAACACATTTTAAAATATAATAAATACATTTAAATGTAGTAGTCAATTTTCAGTCCACATTATTTTTACTTTACAGCTTTTGATAGAGTTGATCATTCTTTCCTTCTTATAATACTTTCTCACTTGCTTTACAGGAAAGCATTCTCTTCTGCCTGCTTCTCCTGTGTTCGTGGCTACTCATTTTAATCTGTTTTGCTGGTTCCTTCTTTCTCTCAACTCTAAATGGTAGTGTTCCAAGGCTCAATCCTTTAGTAGCTTCTCTCTGTTTTCACCCACTCCTTAGGTGACCTGATTTAGTCTCAGTGTTTGAAAATATCATCCATACATTTCTATCTCTACTCTGACCTTCTCTCCTGAATACCTGACTTATAGATCATACTTGATCACACTTAGATGTCCAAAAGGGATCTCAAACTTCTGTTGGAAATCAAACTCTTTCATAATCCTGCTGTTGCACAGGCTTTTCCTCTTTCTTTCTCTCACACTCCACATCTAGTCTTTCAACATATTCTATGAGTTCTACTTTTAAAAATACACAGAACCTGACCACTTCCCCCTACCTCCTCTACTAACAGTGCGGTCAAACTACAATCATCTCTTTCTTGTACTGCTGTAGTAACTTCTTAAACTGATCTCTTTACTTCTACTCTTTTCTTTTATTCCATCTACTCTCAACTCAGAAACAGAAATAACTTTTAAAAACGTAACACTAGAACAAGTCACTCCTTTATTCAAATCCTCCAATGGTGTCTCACATCACTCAATAAAGGAAGGCCATACTAGCATTCTTACGACTCCTTGAGCTCACCAACTCTACTCCTGTCTCAGAGAGTATATAATATATATTATATTATATATTATTATATATACTAACAAAATATTGCTATATATAGTATAATATATATAGTATACTATATATTATATCTATATAACATATAATGTGTGTAATATAACCTAGTTTGTTTTGTTATATATACAGACATATCTTATATATTTACATAGTATGTATATATAATATATGTATAATATGATATATGTATGCATTATATATAATTATATATTATTTATATCATATACTATACATACTAGTTTGTTTATATTATTTATATTATATTATACATTTGTATATATATAACATATATGTATATTATGTATATATTGTGCAATATAATATAAATATATGGATATATGTTACATATGTTATAAACTAGTTTGTTTATATTACATATACATATATGTATATTTTATGTACATAATATTTTTAAAATAATTGAATATAATGCTTCCTTTAGCCTTAGGAGAAAGCTATTACTCAAGAACTATAGAATATCTGTTACTAAGTGCAAAACACAAATGAAGTACTATGCTGCTGACATATGTGATACAAAGGGAAGCTGGGAGCCTCATGCCCTGAGAACTTGCCTTGGCCTAACTGGTTCTGAAAGTAACTGATAATCTGTTTAATCTCTGGGACTCAAGGGTCTCCTTAGTAGGATTAAGTTGATTTGCTAATCTCAACGTTTTATGCTGAAGCAATTTTTTTTTTTTACCTGCTAACTTCTAATATGAATAAACAATCTAAAACCTTTGAGTGAAATTTCAGGATACACCTCTATTTATAGAAAAGAGTGACAGACACTTTTGAAGAATCAAAATGAAGGAATGCGGGCATTAAATTATTTTCCTCAGGTACTCTGTCTATTCTAAGTACGCAGATGGCACAGAAGCAAGCCGTGTTACCCTTTCATAGCACCTTTGTATTTATTGCAGAGCTACAATTCTTGTGGGTAGGTGTACTCTGGAAGTTAGAACTTTGAAGATTTTGTAAAAATAAAAAGTTAACATAGAAAGTAAATATAAAAGCACCTATATACTGTGTGGTGCCTCGGGCAGCCCCTGTAAAGCAATACATTAATATTTATGCCAAGTAATGCAATGATTAAGTGTAAATGGCCTTTCTTCAATTTAATTCCCACAAGAGTTTAGGCATTTAGGCACCACCGGTGTCACAAAAAACCTTCAGCTTCCAATCCTTTAAGGAGTTTGGAATTTCAGGTAAGAAGTTGCAAATATGCCTTAATTATCAATGATTAATGAGAAAACAACTGCTGTTTGATAAGATAAGATAAATACTGGAAAATCCCTCACCTCCTCCACATGTGGCATCGCAATCTTCCCAGCCTGTGTGTGTCCACATGAAAAGGGGTTCGGGCGCTTTTGAGCTCTGATTCTCTGGAAGAGGGTCTGATGGGATAGTGTATTCATAGTGAAGGCCGTAATTCTGGTCCTGAAATAGCAGCACCTATAATATGTGAAAATGATAAAGGCAGCAAGGTTAAAGGAGAGCACAGACAATGTGAAGTATAAAGCAAGGATACAGATAACTTAAAATGCTTATTGCATGGTGTGCATGCTCCTTTTATATGTAGAATTGTGACATCATTACTGAAATCTTCAAAGCGACATACTTCTGCAGACTGGAGTTAACACACTTAACTTCTGAGCTAGAGACATCATGACAGACAGCCCACCTGAATGAGGTCAGAGGTACCAGGTCATGGTTTTTCAAGTCGATGAATGGACCAGGCAGTTTCCCAAAGTATGATGCATATAGATGATGACTTTAGTAGAGAGGACAGAACTATCTGTCCTATCTAACATCAAAATATAACCCACAATCTAACATCAGATGTGGCCTTTCCACTCATATAAAATGGCAACATGGATAGTTAAGTCTCTGTGTCAGTGGAGGAAGAGGATACAAGACTGGTGTGAATCACTTCACTCCAGAAGGGGAGAGAATGCCTAACTGACCAGAGGTAGATAATATTTTTCCATGTTGTTTACTGTTAACTTTCAGTTTTGGCAAGATTATTAATTTTCCATTTGTAGGCAAGATCATTTCATTTGAAAAGAAATTTATGTTCAAATGAACTTTTAAGGTAAATATTAACTTAATAATGGTACAGTTATGTACACATACGTAAAGAGTGCAATAAACCATGAAAAATACTGAGAGTGACTGAACTCTGGGCTACGTTAGACTAACTTATAGCAGGGACCATGTCTGTTTTGCTCTCCCCTGGTACCCAGAGCCAAACTTAGTGCATGGGCAATAATCAGATGTATTTTAAGTGAAAGAAAGAATGCCTGAAGTATACTTATTTTAAATGAAAGAACAAACGAGAACATATGTTCCTTTACAAATACATTTCCAGAAAACATGCCAAACAACCCCATGGACTATATCACTTCTATGAATCTGAGGGTTTATGAAGGCAATCTATATAATAAAATATCATGCATAAAAACAAATCTAAAATTTAAATTATGTTAAATTATTCAAGAACTTTGATATTAAACCTCTATCAAGGTAGCTGTAATGACAGGTAATTCAGAGTTAATGCTCTGTGTGAAAAACAGGACATGAGCACAGGGTTAATTTTCTTTGCTTCTTTATCTCAATACTCTGCTCAATATGTCAACAGAAATGCTAAGATATATATTTCAATATGTAGATTTGGGAACTAACATAATGGAACTGTAAATCAGCTCTATCAACAATAAAAATAATAGTTTCCAAATTCACATATATATAACATACGGGGGGTACTAATTCTACGTACATCACAGTGCTTATTTTGGCCTTAAATATCTCATTTGATGTTGCCAGTTATAAGCAACTTCCAGCTAAATAAGTTAAAAAAGAGAGGCAGAGATTGACTTATCTCATTTATGGACATAACCAGACTATTACATAGTTTTTAAATTGATAAAAAGGACATAAATTATAGCTATTTGCCAACTTCTTTAACTTAATGAAAACATGTCTATTTTTCCTTAAAAAACTACCTTTTCATTGATAGAACTTTAGGTTGTCCTTGAATAATTGTCCTTGAATACCTAACACCACATCAAATAAAGACATTGGCCACAAAATCATTAGCTCTTTCTTAAACCATTCGACTTTGGCAGTAGAGCTTTGCAAGAAGGAAAGTGTGACCGTGTTACTGTGGAGGGGCACACAGTGAAACATGGCAGCAAAAGGTATTGCCTTTCAAAGTTCAGTACCGGCTTTCAATCTGTAATAGTCATTAACGAAAAATATCTTAGAAGTGCAGTTTCCCTTGGATTACTGAATAAATCCAGGTCACATAGATGCCTTCTTTTAGACATAGTTCACTGATTTTAATTATGCTTCATGCTTCCAGGAAAAACCTTGGTAATTACCAGTCAGATTAAGGATTCTGCAGCAAGGAGACTCCCCAGCCCAAAACTGAGGTTTCACATACTGTTTAAAGATTTTGAATTAGAGGCTCCATAAAGAGCTCCCGTCTTGTTCCATAAAAAAAAAAAAAATGTAGGTAACATTCATATAAGGCAGGTCACCCGATGGCCTTCTCTGCAACCCCATCCTTAAAAATATGTTTGTTGTTGATAATGTTGTTATTATAAGTGACCCAATCATGGAAAGAGCTAGATACTGGTCATACAATGTTTATTTAGTCATTTTTTTTTTCTCTCTCCAGATGGCAAAAAGCATAGAGTGGAGTTTCCAATTCAAATCAAAGAATAGGATCCAAAGGAACTGTGAGGAGATGAAGAACACAATTACTGAAAGCATGTGTATACTTAGGATCTCATGTTGTCTGGAGTAAAGAACTTAGATCTGAGCTTTCCATCAGGAGAGAAAGCATAAAGGATTGATTAACACCTGGTTTGTTCACAGCTAAATAACTTACTGGGAAACAATGCACATCACTTAACTTTCCCATACCAAGTTTTTTTTTTTTTAAATCTGTACATTGGAGAAATAATAATACATAGCACACAGGGTTTCCGTGAGGACTGAATGCTGTAATGAATGCAAAATGCTTGTGAACAATCTCTGGCTGAGTGTTCAGTGAATGGGATGTATTATCATTATTATGAAGATTTGGAGCAGAAGGTTCCCAGGCATCTCCCTTTGCTCTCTTCATTCCTGTCGGTCAGGCCCAGGAACGCAGTTCTATAACACACTGTGATCTGAAAAGCGGTCACTGTACCAGCAGTAGTGACATCAGCTGGGAGCTGGTTAGAAATGCAGATCTCAGGTCCCTCCCAGACCAAATGAATCAGAATGTGCATTTTAACAAGAACCCCAGGTGATCCACAGGCACATTCAAGCAGGAAAAGCAAACGGGCTGATACGTGATTTGAACTCTGGCTCCTAGACCAGCAACACAGATGTCTCCAATTGAAGACAAATTCAACTTGAATTGTGCAGCGATATTAAATAATGTGGCACACCACACTCCAAATAAACAGTCAGTTGATCGTGTTTTAGAGTTGTTTTTATGTGTGGAGTTAAGGAGGTGTTGAAGTGTCTGAATTTCATACTCTGCCACTAGGATGAGGAACATGCCAGCGGTGCAGTCAGTCCTCAGGCTCCTGAGCCATTACCACCACCTGCAAAGTTCAAGGTCAAAAGGAGCACGTGAACCAGCCACCAGGTTGGATGCAGAGCCCCACTGTTCTGCTTCCTTCACTCCATTCTCTGTCCTGCCTCATACCTAGTCTTCTACTACACGGTAAAGAAAGGTTTCATCCCAAAGATTCAAACTTTCATAATTTGTTGCCGGAATCAATTCACCCAATAAGAAAACAGAAGAGGGTAATTAGGGGTGCCTGGGTGGCTCAGTGGGTTAAAGCCTCTGCCTTCAGCTCAGGTCATGATCTCAGGGTCCTCGGATCGAGCCCCGCATTGGGCTCACTGCTCAGCAGGGAGCCTGCTTCCTTCTCTCTCTGCCTGCCTCTCTGCCTACTTGTAATCTCGCTCTGTCAAATAAATAAATACAATCTTAAAAAAAAACACACAAAAAACCAGAAGAGGGTAATTAGAAGCATTGTTAGATATGTTTACCAAAGCTTTTCCCAGGGCAGGTATCATTTTATCAAAGGCGTTTGATGCATATTCAGAAAATGCCCATGCCATGGATGCTTGAAACGCTATGAGCTGCCAGAGCATGACGCTGTCTTTACAGATATCTGCTCTTGCTAGTGAGTCACTAAGATGCTGCTGGTAAAACTGTTCTTCTAGAAAAAACAGGCTCCTTACTGCCTGACAATTCCCTTCTACTTGGAGTCTGTGAATTAATTCCCCAAAATGACTTGCTCGTCTCGCAAAAATTTCTGGTTTTGACATCATGATTTAAAACACATTAAAGTGAAACCCTAAAAACCCCCCTCTTCAATAATTTTGAATGTCTACCTGACACTTCAAACTTGGAAAAAAGATTAGAGCGGTACAGTGGGAATGGCCTTTGACATGGGAAGTTGATTAGGCAACGTTATCCATTGGTCCCCTCATACCAGGAGATGTAAAGGTGATGTAGTAGGGCCTTTGGCGGAGATCTTCTCCCAGAGGCCTCGTCTTACATAATGGACAGTAGTGCCTGCTAAGTTGAAAGCTCCTGAGTGCTCGATCTTCCAGTCACTATTAATAGACTGTTTTCCAGTGTCTCGTAGAGCTAGAAAGAGGTTCACACATATTACGACAATTGAACAAGTCAGCATCATTAATCAATATCCACTTCATATGACTTTGTTAAAAGCAGTTCATTCATTTCTAAACTAATGGGTTAACACTCCCCAGTGTAAGACACGAGGCATCTCCTCTTTCGAGAAGTACACAGTCAGAGCACATGCCATGAGCTCGCCTTCCCTCCTGGCGCTGTCTACAGCTACGCTGTTGCATTTATCTTTGCCTCTTCCAACTGCGGCTCCGGACATTTGACATCTGTAACCCGTATTTTGGCCCATAATTTTTTATTCTTTAACAGACTGTTATCTTAAGACTATGTGTGTCCAGGGGAACCTGGCTGGCTCAGTCGGTAAAGTGTGACTCCTGATGTCGAGATTATGAGTCTGAGCTCCACTTTGGGTGTAGAGATTACCTAGAAATAAAAACTTAAAAAAATTAAAAAAAGACTCTGCGTGTCTGTGTTGTCTATGCAGTAGTCCTATGATGGATGCTGACACTACATCTCATACATGCTCTGTGTGTCCCAGGCCACCCAAGAAAGTGATTAAAGAAAGGTCATTACAAAGCATGTTAACAAACAAATCAGAATGACAGGATTTTATTCTTTACAAAACAATTCAAACATAGTGTGTTGGTTTTATAAACAGAACTCAGGACTCTTGAACATCACGTTTGCGATTTGCTGGGTACAAGAATGGACGATAAATGATGATTGTCACTATAAACAGCCATCACTGACACAGGATTTTACAGAATAACTTTGTTTACCTACATTAATTTTTTCTTTCTTTTTTCTTTGATCTCATCTCTGCTACTATTTAAATAAGATTCATGATGAGGAAATGAGATGTCATAATTACCATTTTAAACTAAGGATTCCTTCTTACTTTGCTTCAAATGATTTTATTTGCTTAATTTAAACTCCAGGCTCTTCCTTGTAATTGAATTCTTATTCTAAGAGACATTGACATGAAAACTAACTGAAGGCTTTTATGTCATAATTCTATGAAAATATTTTGAAAACATAAGCCAATAAATCTTCCTAAATATTATCCAAGCTAATCTCCATTTATTGACTATTTGAAGGTTTCCCAGTTTTTATATTGTAAATAATGCTCAGATAAATACACTGTATACTAACTATATGTGTATCTGATTATTTCCCTTGGATAGATTCCCAGATTTGGAATTATAGAGTCAAATAAATGGAACATTTAAAGATTGAAAAGCAATCTCAAATTGATTTTCACAAAGGTTGCACCAATACAGGCTTCCATAACAGTCACTGAGAGTACCATTTTTGAATACCTTCTTGGAAGCAACTTTTTCATGTAAAATATTTCATCATGACTAAATAATTACTTATTAACCAATAAAGTAGGAAATACTCAAAGTTCTGGGACCTTCCAAAATTAACAATTATAAATACATTCTCTGGCTTTATGGAATCTATAATCTAACTGGAATTTGCTGGAACTCCTGTGGGAAGAATGAAGAAAAATTTGTCTGAAGGACATCATTTCCCGAGGCTGGAAGCTAGGGGACAAGAGGAGTGGAGAGAGAACGTTCAGGATTGAGGGAGCTACAAATGGGAACATCTTAAAGGGCACAGCTTGGTGAGAATGAGGGAGCAAGTGTGTAGGACGCCAGATGTACTGAAGTGGATCATGATGAGATGAGGCTGGAGAAGTAAGGGATCACCAGACCTTATGGACCTTGGTCATACTTTAAGGGGCTTTTTACCTACGAAAAAATACAAAGCTATGAGAGTTTTTAAAGAATAGTGTGTAGACGCGGACTGCATGTGGGGCAAATAAGACAGGATATCATAGTAACCCAACAGAAAGTAATGACAGCTTGGATTCAGGTACTGGAGAAAAATATCGAGAGGCATTCAGGAGTGAAACTGATAAAATGTGATTCTGACTTGTCGCACTTGAAAGAAGTGTCAGGTATGATGTGAGGCTTCTAGGATGAGAAAACAGGTGGGTTATGACAGTGCAAAGGAAAAGATTACCAAAAGAACATGTGTGAGGAGAAATACCAGGAATTAAATTATGAACTACATAGATTAAAACAAAATAACTTGTTTGATTGCTGCTGAGGTTAAAGATATTTTTCATTTGCTTATTAGTCATTTGACTTTTAAAATTTAAATTGATAAAATAAATCATTAATGATCTATTATGGTGTTTCTGGTCTACTGAGGGATTTTTCTGGGGCTGATATTTCCATTATTATAAGTGACATATCCATAAAATTATTGAAATTTTACCTTATCAATCTGAATTTCTACCAAATAAGATCTCCATGTATTGCAGGTAAAGCATGTTTTAATAAAATAGTAAGCATGCATATTTTCAGATTTATGAAAAATATATAAGTATTCATTTTTAACTTGAATTTTAAACTTGAGAGGGTAATAATATGTCGACAGAAAACATAACACTGTGAATAGCTATTACCATCTACAAATGGATATACTTCAGATAATGGTAAACTATTTAAAAAAGTGATTTTTTAATCACTTTAATCACTAAAAGGTAAAATATTTCCTTGTATTTCTCTAAAATCCATTAAATGTTTTAAGGAACCTTTTTGGCCTAGATTTGTAACCGTGGCCAGTATAATTCCATATTTTTTCTGTATGTCAATATAAACTCAGGACACAATTATGAAAGAATATTTCCTGAAAATCTCTAGCAAAAATCCCTTAAAAAACCTTCTTGGGTGGTGCCTGGGTGGCTCAGTGGATTAAAGCCTCTGCCTTCAACTCAGGTCATGATCTCAGGGTTCTGGGATTGAGTCCGGCATCAGGCTCCCTGCTCGGCAAGGAGCCTGCTTCCTCCTCTTTCTCTGCCTGCTTCTCAGCCTACTTGTGATCTCTCTCTCTCTCTCTCTCTCTCTCTCTCTCTCTGTCAAATAAATAAATAAATAAATAAAATCTAAAAAAAAAAAAAAACCTTCTGGGGATGGCTATAGTACAATGCTTAGAGTCAATTGATATCTCTGGAATTCAGCATTTCCCCCCAAATGACACAGACACATGTACCTGAAAACTGACATAATTTATAAGCTTAACAGCATATGAAGAACCAATACACTGAGTAAACAATTCTTCTTGTTCTATGTTTTTGTTTTTAATCCATTAACTTAAAAATGTATTTTTAGAAAACCTGTTTCTGGCCATACCATGATAAGTGGAACTGCACTATCTCTTACACTTCAAACAATGAGAAAACTGAACAGTATGAAAACAACTGTCTTCAGACACTGGACAATAGCAAGAGAGAACTGAGGTCCCTAAGAGAAGGAGAACAAATGTGATCTCTAGAATTGTTTGACTTTCTGCCTGAAGATATTTACCAGAGCAAACCATAGGGAGTGAGAACTCAAACACAGCACAGATAATGGGGGCTTCAGTGAGATGACCACACAGAGAATGGAGTTCAAATTGCCTGAGGCATCTGGAATCTATTTTACAGAGTACTGGAGAAGAGGGAGCTGCTCGGAGACAAGCTCTTAAAAATCTGCAAAGTTGTTCCTTTGAGCCTGTGGCTAAATACCAAGTTGCAAATAAGTGTGGTGAGATTTCTCAAGGCTGGGAAAAGAGCAACTACATCGAGACTGGAAACTGTACAATTTCTGGAGCTCATGTAGGGTTGGAAGACATATGAGTTCTATTCAATTAGAGAGGGTAGATCCTGCTGAACATAAAAGAGACTTCAGTGGAGTACCTAAAAAAAAAGTGCACATGAGAAGTGAGGTTGGACTAGTCTTTAACCCTCTGAGCCACCCTAGGTTGGACTAGTCTTAAAATAAAGACTACTCGAGATCCACCCTAACGAAGCCTTCACAAAAGCTTCAAGAATTTAAGTTGTTCTATAATTACATAAGAGGCTAAAAAAATGAAGCTCAACAATCAATAAAGAGAATAGCCACTTGGCACTCTCACATTAACAGTGTCCAGCATCCAACCAAAAAATTAGTAGATAGGTGAAAAAGTTCAGAAAACAAGATCTATAATCAGGGAAAAAATATGTCAATAAAATGAGATCTAGAAATAACAGAGATGATGAAACCAGCAGACCAAGACTTTAAAAAAGCTATAATATATATGTTCGGTATGCACAAGAATTTAAAGACAAACCTATAATATTAAAGAGAAAAGTGGAAACTATAAGAAAATAAGCAAATCAAATTCCTCAGAATAGAAATATAAAATATCTGGAACAGTAAATTCCCTAAATGGGCTTAAGGACATAACTCAGTGAACTTGATGAGAAGCTGACAGACTAGAACTAAGTGTAATGAAGAGAGAAAAATAAAGGCTGAAAAAACAAACAGAGTGGGGGCACCTGAGTTGCTCAGTCATTTAGATGTCTGCCTTTGGCTCAGGTCATGATCCCAGAGTCCTGGGATTGAGCCCTGCATCAGGCTCCCTGCTCAGTAGGGAGCCTGCCTCTCTCCCTCCCCCTCCTTGTAGTCTCTCTCTGTCAAATAAATAAATAAAACCTTCAAAAAAAAAAAATGAACAGAGCATCAGTGACCCACAGGAAATACCTGGTAGACTCACACAGGTGGAACCGGAATCCCAGAGAACAAGGTGTAGGCAAAAAAATTATTTGAAGACATAATGCCGCAAATTTTTCCAAAGTTGGTGAAAACCATAAACTTACTGTACTGATCAATACAATGGAACCCAAGCAAGAAAAGCCCAAGAAAAGCTCACCCAGGCACATCATAATCAAACTGCTGGAATCCAAAGATAAAGAGAATAATCTTAAATCCTAAAAAGGCCCTTTATATATGAAGGGAAAAAAGATAACCAATTTTCTGGATATACCATCAGAACTAATAGAAGCCAAAAGACAATGAAAGATTACCTTCAAAGTGAAGAAAACAAAACAAAATAAAGCAAAAGCAAAGAAAATACAGAATTCTATATCTAGTGAAAAGATCCTTCAGATAGGGAGGAAAAATAAATACACTGTCAGTAAAACAAAATCTGGGAATTTCACTGCCAGCAGATTTGCTCTGCAAGAAATGTGAAAGGACGTTGTCCAGGCAGAAAGAACATGGTTCCAGGTGGAAATGGTGGTCTGTGTGAGGGCATGAAGAACGGTGGTACAAATACAAAAGTATTTTTTTATTAATAAGTTCTTTATAGGATGATTGACTTGAGAGCAAAAATGATCACAACTTATTTTGGTGATTAAGGCATATACGAAAATAAAGTGACTATAGGAAATGTAGAAATAAAATGCATAATAGCACAAAGGAAGGGAAGCAGGTAAAGGGAAATATACTTTTAAGGAACTTAGATTACCTGCAAAGTGGTGTCATATAATTTGAGAAGAGACTGTACTAAGTTAAAAATGCATCCTGTAAATCCTAAAGTGACCATTCAAGACATAGAACAAGAGCTATATACAGCAAATAGTCAAATAAGAGATTAAATGGAATATTTACCAAAAAAAATCCTCAATCCTCCAGAAGACAGAGAAATAGGGGGAAAGGAATAAAAAGGAATGGAAAATAGAAAATAATTCAATATATCCATAATTATATTATGTTTAAATGCACTAAGGATACTGGTTAAAAGAGAGAGACTATCAGGCCAGAGGGGGAAAACAGACCCCACTCTTCAATTTAGAAGAACACAGTTTAAAAATAAAAGATAGGTAGATTAAACCTAAAAGGATGGGGGAAAATTAAGCGTGAGACACTAATCATAAAAAGGATGTATTGGCTATATCAGTACCAGATAGCATGGATTTCAGGGCAAGGAATAGTTCCAGAGATAAAAAGATAATTTTTTAAAATGTTACTTACATTTAAATTACTTTAAATGTAAAATTCTAAATGACATTTAAAACTTATTAAGTAAACCATACAATCCAAAGTGTGTAAGAGAGCATCAAAATGCATAAAGAAAGCTGACATAATTGAAAGGAGACACAGACGAATCCACAATTTCAGCTGAAGATTACAATAGTTCTCTTTCCCTAATCTATAAAAGAAGAAGAAAATCAATAGGAACACAGAAAATGCAAAGCAAATGTAGCTAAGTGATATTTAGAGAAGAGTCAGCAATTACAGAATATAGCTTTTTAAAGTATAAATGTTATACTAATCAATATGGGTCATGGGCCATGAAACAAGCTCAGCTGAAATTCACACTCAGTGAATCCTCTTACCACAAAGATTGAAAGTAGAAATCAATAACAATAAATCAATCCCAGGACTCTTATATCATGACCTGAGCTGAAGGCAGAGGCTTAACCCACTGAGCCACCCAGGTGCCCCTGTTTTTGTATTTTCTGTATATGATCCAAACATATGTCTGATTCTGCTTTCCCTTATTTTTACTGTGTCTATTCCCTTTTGTGTTTCCTGAACATTTTTTTACTACAAAATTATATTTGTTGAACCTTATAAAATTCTTCTGAGGCCTGGTTTGAAAGTGCATTATTTCAGAAAGGATTTGCATTAGCATTTGCCAGCCACCTTGGTAACCTCATTAAAATAAATGTCTTGGAGCTTTGGTTTTCCTGGTTGGGTAAACTGATGCTATAAATCCATAGAACATTTGCTTTGGGTTTGGAATCTTCAAGGAAGTTTATTTTCTACTTCCACTCAGTACCAAAGTTAAAACAGACACATTTCCTTTCGTTCTCGTTTTCTGGTGCAAATGCATTTCTATATCTCCTTCACATTGAGCTTGTAGTCCTTTGGGGTACTGCTTTATGTAGGTGTCTCCTGCTCAAGCCTCTACTTTATAAAGCCTCAGGCTTTGTTTTCTGTCCACCATCTGCCTTGGTGCTTAAAATCTAAACTGGTCACCAGGTTTAAGCATAAGTGAGATTTCGGTCAGCCTAATACTCTGGCATCCTGTTCTCACTTTGTTTTTAGCATGTGAGGGTTCCTTAATCTCTTTTCAGTTGTAACTTTAAAATGTGTTTTTTTTCCTCCCCATCCTCTTATAATTTGCTCAACATTTTAAATTGTTCTTAGCAAAAAGTTTTTCCGTAGTGGTTTGCATGCAAAACTGCAGGCAAGGTAAGTGGACCCATCTGACCTTTATTTTTTTAGATTTTTAAAAGTCCTAAGCTATAATGATTTTGTAAAGATATAACATATAGTCCATCTGAACTCCTGTTCATTTTAGACTTTCTCATTAATTTTTAACAAAACAATTGAGCCATGATAGTCAGAAATGTAGATAATAATTACATACGGGAATACAACTCAGAGAGTAATGACAAAGAATAACTGTATTGGGAGGGAATTAATTGTCTCCTTTGAGATAATATATAGTTTTATGTAGACGAGTTAATTTGTTAAAGAATGATCAGTTTGCAAGGAAATAATCCATTTTCCTAATGCTATTTCAGAAAAAAGATTTTCAATAACTTCTTTCCAATGCCTGAAGAGGCCTTTAGGAAATGTGGATTATGATATGTATTCCCTATAATAGGCTTGAAATCTAGGATTTTAATACTGTATTATTTTTTCCCCAAACTTGTCCCCCATCCATGTGTGCTAGCTCAGTAAATGCAACTATTATTTGCCCCGTTGTTTACTCTAGAAACCTAAAAGTCATCCTCGAATCTTCATCTTCTATCAACACATCCATTTGCAAAAGTTTCATGAGCTCAACTTCTTCAATATCTCTAGAAGACAGTGGGTTCTTCCTAGTCCTGTTCTTTGATAGGATTATGCAAGCAGTCACTTTGTCTTCATTCTTGCACCCTTCCCCTAATTCATCACGATAATTGTGATTTCCTCAGTTAAGAAGAAAACTTAGTGGGTTCTTGAATAAACATGGCAACATACTATATTTTCAACGCTAATCTCGATCGTAGTATTCAGGATGTTCAGGAGCACTCATGCTGTTTCCTTGTGAAGTAACAGACCCTAGTAATTTACGCCTAAGTACAAAGTACTTTAGTATCCTAAGTACAAAGAAAACTGACAATAATGAGGCCAGGTACTGAACACAGACATGTGATTCCATTTCCTTTTCCTTTTCTTTCTTTCTTTTTTTTTTTTTTTAAGATTTTTATATATTTATTTGACATAGAGAGAGAGAGATCACAAGTAGGCAGAGAGGCAGGCAGAGAGAGAGAGGAGGAAGCAGACTCCCTGCCAAGTAGAGAGCCCAACGAGGGGCTTGATCCCAGGACCCTGAGATCATGACCTGAGCCGAAAGCAGAGGTTTTAACCCACTGAGCCACCCAGGTGCCCCTCCATTTTCAATTAAATATTGTTTTCAGAAGAAAAATTAGTTGGAGATTTATGTTTAGAGATATGCCTCAGGGAAAGAAGATGGGATCTGGCTGAACTGGAGGTAGTAATAAGAGAAGAAAACTGTCTTTTTATGATCTGTAATCCCTTGAGTTAGCTGTATATAATTGATGTCATTAATTAAGACAAGGGGGAAAGAAGGGAGTTTGGGGGGAAGTTCAAGGACAATGTATTCATATATGACATGAACCTTAAAATCACAAGTGTAATGTGAGAGGCAATGAATAAAAAAGAAAAAGTAAAAAGAGACACTAGGAAGAGATATTATGGCCACACTGATTGGTCTGAAATTCATGGTCACAGTTTTTTAGATGTATGAACTTGGGAAATAAACTTAAAACTCTCTTGTCTTCTAGTTTGATTAAAAAAAAAATGAGTGGTGCCTACTTCATAGAGATGTGAAGATTTATTTAACAGATATATTTAATGAACCGGCCCATACTAATTACTACACAAGTATGAACCATCTTTTCTTAATTAAAATTCACTCATAAAAAGTCTTTATTACTTTCTATGTGCCAGAGTCTGTTTGAATTATTCCAGATGAAGCTCTGTGCAACAGGATCCCCACCTTCAGAACTAACCACAGAGATCCACAATGTAAAAGCACACATGTGAACAGATAAGACAAATCAGATGGTGATCAAACTGAGGGTTACTGGGGAGTGGGAGGGTAGGGATAGGGTGGATGGGTTATGGACATTGGGGAGGGTTTGTGCTTTGGTGAATGATGTGAAAGGTGTAAGCCTGATGATTCACAGACCTGTACCCCTGGGGCAAATAATAAAAATAAAATAAAATAAAATAAAATAAAAAAATAAAACTCCAAAAAAAAAAAAATCAGACGGTGATGGTGCTAAATGCTATGAAGGAGATAAGGCAGGCAGGGCAGCAGGGAATGACTGGTTATGGAGAGAAAGTGATACATTTGAGTAACTGACAGCATCCGCTGATGCATTCACGTGGTAAAGACAGTCATCGAGGAGAACTAGTGCTGGTATAAACTACCGGATAGAAATTAGGACTATGGTGGGATAAATAATGTCCCATAAGAAGATAACCATGTCCTAAAAGAGAGATATCATATAAAGAATCTTCTCTGCTCACAAAGGGAAGAAGTTAGTTTAGAAATCAATCACAGGGAAAATTGGAAAATTTGGAAATGCAGAAATGAAACAACACACTCAAAAAGCTAATGGATCAAATACAGCATTACAAAGGAAGTTAGAAAATATATTGAGACAAATGGATATGAAAACCCAACACAGTAAAATACAGAGGACACAACAAAAGAAGTGTGATGGGGGAAATTTAGAGCAAAAAAACACATGAAAAGAGAAGAAAAATCTTGGGGTGCCTGGGTGGCTCATTAAGTGTCTGACTATTTTGGCTCAGATCATGATCTCAGGTTCATGAGATGGAGCCCTGTGTCAGGCTCCTTGCAGAGCATGGAGCTTGCTTAAGATTCTCCCTCTCCCTCTGTCCTTACCTCCCCGCCACATATGTGTGCCCTCTCATTCTCTTCCAAAAACAAAACAAAGCAACAACAACAATGACAACAAAACTCAAATTAACAACTAACTTTACAACTTAAGGAACTAGAAAAAGAATAAACTAAACACAAAGCTACCAGAAGGAAGCAAATAATAAAGATTAGAGCAGAGATAAATGAAATAGAGAATAGAAAAATAATACAGGAAATCAACAAAACCAGAAGTTGGTTTTTTGAAAAGTTCACCAAAAACAACAAAACTTTAGCTGTATTGACTAAGAAAGCAAAAAAAAAAAAAAAAAAAAAAAAAANAGAGTGACAACCAAAAAGTCAGAAATGAAAGTGGGGACATTACAGCCAATGATGCAGAAATAAAGAGGATTATAAGGAAGTTATTATAAATAATCCTCACACCAGTTAGAATGGCTAGTATCAGACAAGAAATAACAAGCTTTGGTGAGGATGCAGAGATAAAGGAACCCTCATGCACTATTGGTAGGAGAGCAAACTGGTACAGCCACTCTGTGAAACAGTATGGAGGTTCCTCTGAAAATTAAAGATAGAAATTCCATATGATCCAGTAATTCTACCTTTGGGTATTTACCCAAAGAAAATGAAAACAATAATTCTAAAAGATATCTGCATCCCTGTGTTTATTGCAACATTTTTTACAATAGCCAAGATATGGAGGTAACCTAAGTGTTCATCAATAGATAAATGGATAAAGAAGATATGATGTGTGTGTGTGTGTGTGTGTGTGTGTGTATAACAGTGTATAACAGAATATTACTCACCCATAAAAAATGAGCTCTTGTCATTTTTGACAACACAGATGGACCTGGAGGATATTATGCTCAGTGAAATAAGTCAGACAAAGAAAGACAATGTGATTTCATTTATATGTGGAGTCACAAAAAAACAAACAAGCAAACAAAAACAGAAATAGAAATAGACTCATAAATATAGAGAACAAACAGGTAGCTGTGGGTGGTAGATGGATGGATGAAATAGGTGAAGGAGGTTAAGAAGTACCCACTTCCAGTTATAAAATAAGTTATGGGGATTAAAAATAGAGCATGGGGAATATAGTCAAGTACACTAAAATAACCGTACGGTAAGAGATGGCAACTACGTTTGTCATGGTGAGCATTGTACGACGTATAAAACTGCTGAATCACTATACTGTATACCTGAAACTAATATAACATTGTATGTCAACTATACTTCAACAAAAATTTTAAAAATTTGTGTGCCAACAAATTGGATAACCTAAATGAAATGTACACATTCCTAGAAACACAAAACTTACAAAGACTGAATCACAAAGAAATAGAAATCCTAAAAATATCTACAGTTAGTAAGGACACTGAATCAATGATCAAAAATATAGGCCAAAAGAAAAGCGCTGAATGTTATGGTTTCAGTGGCAAATTCTACAAAACATTTAAAGAAGAACTAACATCAATCCTCATATTTTCCAAAGAAGTGAATTTGAGGGAAGACTTCCTAACCCACAGTATGAGGCCTAACTCATTCTTTGCTACCAAAGCCAGACAAAAAAACAAAACTACAGACCAATTTCTCTTGTGAACACTGACGTACAATTTCTCAAGAATATAGCAGCAAACTGAATTCACAAATATAAAAGGCATTCAAATCAGAGAAGAAATATAATTATTTCTGATTGCAACTGACACAATCTTCTTTCTATGTAGAAAACCCTAATGATTCTACACACATGTACAAAGAGCCTGTTTTAAAAGTAGCACGATACAAAGTCAACACACAGAAAGGCAGCTTCATTTCTATACATTAGCAATGAAGAATCTGAAAAGGAAATTAAGAAAAAAAATCTATGTACAATAGTATCAAAAATAATTAACTCACTTGAGGGGGTAAAAGTCTTACACAATAAAAACCAGAACACATTGCTGAAAGAATTAAGGAAGACATAAATAAATGGAAACACATCCCAGGTTCATGGATTGGAAGACTTAGCACTGTTAAGAAGTCAATATTATCAAAGCGATCTACAAATTCCGTGCAATCCTTACCAAAATTCCAATGGCCTTTTTTACAGAAATAATAAAACCTATCCTAAAATTCATATGGAATCTCAAGTAACCCTGAATAGCCAGAACAAACTGGAAAAAGAGGAACAAAGCTGAAGACTCACTCTTCCTGATCTGAAAACTTACTAGAAAGCTAGTGTAATCAAAACAGGGTGCTTCTGACATAAAAACAGACATACAGACAAGTGGAATGGAATAGAGACCCCAGAAATAAGCCTTCCCATATGGAGCGAAATGATTTTCTGCGAGGGTGCCGAGATCATTCAACAGAGGAAGGACAGTCCTTTTGTTAGTGGTACTAGGAAAACAGAGCATCCACACGCAGAAAAATGTTGTACACTTGACTAACACTATCTACAAAAATTAACTCAAAATGGATCAAAGATCTAAATGTAAGACCTAAAATCACAAAAGTCTTAGAAGCGGACATAAGGCAAAACTTTACAATATTGAATTTGGCAGCGACTCCTTGGATATGGTACCAAAGGCACAGGTGATAAAAGAAAAGACAAACTTCATGAAAATCAAAAGCTTTTGGGTTATCAAAAGACACCATTAACAGAATGGGAGAAAATATTTGTAAATCATATATCTCATAAGGGGTTAATATCCAGAACATATAGCAACCTCCTAAACTCATCATCATCATCATCGACAGCAATAATGAATCAAACAACCTATTTCAAAAATGGACAAAGGAGGGCGCCTGGGTGGCTCAGTGGGTTAAAGCCTCTGCTTTCGGCTCAGGTCATGATCTCAGCGTCCTGGGATCGAGGCCCGCATCGGGCTCTCTGCTCAGCAGGGAGCCTGCTTCCTCCTCCCTCTCTGCCTACTTGTGATCTGATCTCTCTCTCTGTGTCAAATAAATAAATAAAATCTTTAAAAAAAATGGACAAAGGACTTGAATAGATATTTCTTCAAAGAAGATATGCCAATGAACAAGAAGTACATGAAAAGATTTTCAACTTCACTAATCATTAGGTAAGTGCAAAAAAAAAAAACCACATGAAAAATCACCTCAGACACATTAGGATGCCTACTACCAGAATAAAGGGAAAACAACAAGAGTTGGTAAGAACTGGGGCACTGGGTGCCTCAGTCAGTTAAGCATCTGCCTTCAGCTTAGGTCATGATCCCAGGGTTCTGGGATTGAGTCCTGTATGGGGCTCCCTACTTAGTGGGCAGCCTGGTTCTCCTTCTCCTTCTGCCCCTCCTCCTTGCTAGTGCTTGCTTTCTCTCTCACTTTCTGTCTCTCTCAAATAAATAACATCTTTCAAAAAAAGAGTAAGAAAAAACAGAAACTGGAACCCTTGCACACTGTTGATGGGAATGGAAAACAGTGCAGAACTGTGGAAAAGGGTGTGGCAGTTCCTAAACAAATGAGAAGCAGAATTACCATAAGATACAGCAATTCTACCTCTGGGAATATACTCAAAAGAAGGAAAAGCCAGACCTTGAAGAGCTACCTGTACAACCATGTTCACAGTAGCCTTATTCACAACAGCTAACATGTGGAAGCAGCCCAAGTATCCATGAATGGATGAATGGATGATCTAAATGTGGTATATGCATATAATGAAATACTACTTGGCCTTAAAAAGGAAGGAAAATTTGACACATGCAACAGCATGATTAAATCTTGAGGACATTATCCTAAGTGGTATAAGACAGTCACAAAAGAACAGTTGCTATTCTCATGAAAGAATGAAAGAAGAGATTCTGCATAGAGAGAATACGATTCCACATATTCAGAGTGGTCAAATTCATGAAGATGGAAAGCATAATGGTGGCTACCAGGAGATGGGAGGAGAGGGGAATGGAGAGTTACCATTCATGGGGACAGAGTTTCAGTTTTGCAAGATGAGAACCCTTCTGGAGATGGATGGCGGTGGTGGTTGCAAAACAAAGTGAAAAAACGAAGTGCATTGGAGTGTACTCAGAGCCACTGAAATGTGCACTTAACATAGTTAAGATGGTAAATTTTATGTTGTATGTATTTCACCTCAGTTAAAAAACAAGTGTTATTAAGGGGAAAAAAAAGATATCAGTTTCTGAATCCATGGAACCTATGAATGCCAACCTATGAGGGAAATAAACAAAAAACTTGGCAGATATGATTAAGGATCTTGACATGGGGAGATTATTCTGGATAGTCCAAGTGGGTCCGAAATTCAATCACATGTATCCTTATAAGAGGTAGGAAGAGAGACCTTTGAAGACAGAAAAAGAGGAGATGTCAAGGACACGAGGGAGGCAGGCAGTGGAATGATGCGGTCACAAGCCAAAGAATGCTGGCCTCCTCCTGGAGATGGAGGAGGCAAGGAATGGATGCTCCCCTAGGGTCTCCAGAGAGAGCACAGCTTTGAAGATGCCTTGATTTTTGGTCCAGTGAAACTATTAACGGCCTCTAGAACTATGAGAATATGTTTAAACTACCAGATGAGTGGTACTTAATAGAGTAGTCCTAAGACACTCACGCAGTGACACAGATTATAGCGGGGTACACTGAAGGATGAAGAAGTTTCAGCATGGGGTGGGAATACAATTTTTGACTTAGACTTATTATTTCTGAGGCACACAAAAAATCTGATAATTTACATCCAATAAACATGTCAAGCATTGGAGCTACATGAGATACCTTAGGGAGACAAGACAGCAAGGAAGGGGGCAGGGCCCGGGCTTGAGACCCACAATACAGGAACATATGGAAAACACATAGAGGAAGAGAATCCATCAGAAGAGACCAGTAAGGGACATCCAATGAGGTAGGGAGCCTCAAGTCTTTCAAGTCAAAAGAAAATATTGAATGAATGGTGACCATTGGATGTATTAATATGGAGGGCATTTGTTGACTTTAACTCCCTTTGACAGAGGGGAGACAGAAACAAGACTGGATTGGTTGAAAAGCCTAGGAAGTAAGGAATTAGAGCATGGGAGATGTCCCATTTATAAAACTGGCTGGTTGTTTTAGTCACATTTGTTAAGTTACTAAAAATCATAGTACAATATTGAGTTTTACATAATATGAGAACATTCCATTTGAGACATCCATATTCCTTTCCAGTTTGGACAAAAGAAAATATATTCCCAAGTGTAAGAGCCAATTGTTGGCTATGGAACGAATGTCCCAAAATTGTCTAGGTTTTGCACAGTGTCTCCAAAAACTGGGTATTAGTTTTAATCACAATGTGGATATCTGGGATGATTCACTTGCACTTAAAATGAATTTAAAAACCTAGCAGATAAAAGTAAATGAACTTGGTAATTAGCAATAACAAACAAATGAGTGTGTCACATGACAAAGGATTTCTTTTATCGTCCCTTTTCCTATTTTCCTACTCCTAGAAAGCAAACCCTAATGAGAAAAATAACTCAGTCCAAGAGCAGACTATTTTTAATATTGCAAAGTGAAACAATCATGTAGTATTGGATTATTTTCCATGTACAAAGTGTATCCCTTGGGATATTATTTCTCTTGAGAAAGAATAATGAGAACATTATTTCTGTGAAGAAAGAGAAAGACGTGAAGGCTTTCTTTAAAGACAATATAAATACAATGTTTAAATTCTGGGAGAAGCTCTACTCTTTTATCAGACTTAATCACATTAGATCCTTTTATCTGGGGATGCAATGACTATAGACGATCATTTCACATGACTTAATTGGTTTGTAGTTTTGATATATAAACAATATGTATTTTGTATTTAAAATCACTAACTGGCCTAATTAAAACAGCTGATATAATTCTTTCCACATGCAATATATAAAAATTTAAAATACTCTCTTCATAGGTGAAAATACCTGAAGTAAGGCAAGAGACAGCATCTTTTCCCATTAAAAGATTAAGTCTGTTAAGTATATCAGAATTTTTTTGAGAATCCCATAAGATTTTCTATGTCTAGTCATTCATATATATGTATATATACACACACACATATATATGCATTTGCACATACAGTAAATATGTGTATAGGTATTTGTATGTATATATGAAATAAATACATTTATGAAGTATATATGTGCATATGTATGAAATAAAACATACCTAAATCCTCCAATGAGTTTTTTTTTTTTTTTAACATGGACTAACATGTGGAAGCAATTTATACTCTCCCAAAACATAGACAACCAGATTGCTTTTGCTTTGGTAAGTCCCTGGGAGAGAAGGAAAGAAATTCCTACATGATATGACAGGAGGTGCTTCCTGGGAAATTCAAACATGTAACTAGAAACAGATTGATGTCCTCATCATCAGAGAACTGTCAGGGTGCGGGGAGGGGGGCTCGTACTTGGATCGGCTCTGTGTCAGGTTACCTAAATAGCTGTGTGCCGGCTTTTCCTCCACAACTTTGATTCTTCTTGCTCCAGCAGGTATCACCAGCACTTCTACATAACCTGTAAGAGTCAATAAAACAAGAAATAAATCACGAGTTCTTTTAAGATCTCTTTTCTTAATTGACTTGTCCCCCCCCTTTTCTCTTTCGGTTTTGGTTTTTGCTATGAAATTTCAATACCTACACAAAGAAAAAAGTATGTAAAACTGTCATAACTTCAAGTAGAGAAGTTTCTTGGAAAGATATTGAGCCTATGGCACTATTAAGGGCAAACAGGTAATTGTATGTTATGTAAAAAAAAGAAAAGTTCATTGATATTTTATGAAGTATGAGGGTGAAAAAAAGCCCAATTGTCCAGCCCCTTCAGAAACACAGTAGATCTTGGAACAAAGCAAATAAGCTCAGATTTTGTTCATGAAACTCTTTTACGTTAGAAGTGGGGAAGAAGGAAATGCAGCTAGAGAGAATACAGCTAGTGGGATCAGGTCCCTGGGTAGCTGAGTGTAGGAGAAGAGACACCAAGTACTCCCTTAGGAAATTAACAAAGTGTTTTGAAACTGGGACTGAAGACAAGTAAGTGTTAGGCCACAACAAGCAATTTGGCGTCACCCTGAAGGTGTCAAATAGCTAGAAGGAAGACACATTTAGGTGTTTCTTAGGATAGTTTTTCAGCAGAGGTTAGGAATGTAATACTCAAAGTGAAATAAGGTAATAAAATGAGACAGAAGAGAGTGTGCAGAAGAAGTCAAAATTAAGACTTCATTTAGTGCAGAAGAGTGATAGAGCAGACACCTACTTATGGCTGAATGGTTACATCTTAAATTATAAAACATATATATATAATAATATTTAATGTTCTTCTTAATATCCGGGTAGTTCCATATATCTGATGAGAATCTAACTTCAAAGTTAGGTGTGTTTTTTGGGGGAATTTTTTAAAAAAGTTTTTATTTAAGTTCCAGTTAGATAATATACAGTGTAATATTAGTTTCAGGTGTAGAATTAAGTGATTCATCATGTACATACAACACCCAGTGGTCCTCACTACAACTGCCCTCCTTAATGTCCATGGGTAATGGGCAAAGTTAGTTTTAAAAAGGCACAATAACAAATCCCAGAATTGTAATCTGTTGATTAAGTATTCGAATTCCTGAAACTATTTACAATTATTGGTGTATAGCCAGAGGTAGCATAACACTCCACCTGAGGGCAGTGGTTGGAATTCGGGGCATGTGTTTTTCGAATAATAATTTCCATTAGCGAATGCTGCTCATCCAATGTAACCATTTTTAGTAACACCAAACCATTTGAGCACTATCACTTTGATACATGAACAGAATAGGCAGCAATGAAAATAGAAACAAATGCTTACTGCCAATTTATACATAGAAATACGGTAAGAAGATCTGGGCACTCAGTGAGCTCATAATGAAATTGGAAAGACAAGGCAAAAATACTTTACACAAATATGAGCTCAAAAAAACTTCCAAAATTATGTAAAAGAGATCACATGCAAGATGATGGTTAATTCCCTGCTTAAGAATATAAACCGATGTTTCAACTGTCCTCCTAACCTGATCGCATCATCACTCAAAAGGTTCACTGCTATTTTTAATTCACGGAAGTGGGATTTTTTTCTTGTTTTCCTTTTAAAGTGTTATATACATTACTCATGTTTGAGAAACACTGGCATCAGCTGGAATCACTCTAATTCACAAAACATTTCAGAGAGTCAAGGAAAGCTTCACCAAAAAGTAAACAGATGAACCATCTCTGAAGAATGGACAGGATTTGGGTATGTATAGAAAGAGCATAAGTTTGCTGTATGGGAGGAAAAGTAAGAGACTCAGTAATATTTTTAGTATCATACTATTAAAATAATTGTCAGAAAGAGGAGATGTTAGAATATGTCTCTGTTAGAGAGGGTTTTAGTGCATGCCCAAGATATTGAATTGATCCATGTGAACAGTGGCTTGGAGAAGCTTTATCTGACACAGTATGCAGGATGCCGAGGGTTAGAGTTGTAGATAACAGTATCAGGAAGCTACTGTAAAATCCCAGGAACATGAGAGGCTAAGGAAGAAAACCTAGAGGGCCCTGTGAAGGAAAAAAAAAAAAAAAACTGAACTTGACAACCAATGGAAAGAGTGGGAAATAAACACTGAACGCAATGCGTTCTTATTACTTCTGTGAGAATGCAGCCATAGTTTATAAGAACGTGAAAGTCAAGTTTTGGTAGTAATCTGATAAGTTTGACTTTGCAATTTGTACTTAATAAAACCATGTAACGCACTAGTAAAAATATCTGCTAAGAACTGTGGAACATCTGGAACTCCAGACAAAAGTCTGACGAGTGGAGTACTTTTGTGAGGCAGTGACATCAGCCATGAAAATAACTGGAGAAAACGGAAAGAAGAGAAGGGAAGGACTCAATCTATTACAGCCATAGTTTCAACAAACTGAAAATTTAAAAGAATCTAGAGAAGGAATAATCACAAGGAGAAGGAGATCTGGCTGTTTCAGTGCAGTGGGGTCCTACAGATTAGGTTATCTCCAGCAGAGCCGTTGGTCAGCAGTGTCAAAAGCTGTACAAGAATCAAAGAGAAAGGTGACAAAGGATATCCCATCAGATGTCACAGCCCAGAGGTGACTGCTTGTCTCTGAGCAAAGGAATTTACTAAAGTATTTGGAGGAGATGTTAAATTTCAGGATGTTAAGAAAGAAGAGTGGAGAGAATGAGAGAGAGAAGTAGAGGGAGTAACGGTCAATTCCTATTGGGGTTTAGCAGTAAACTCAGGGGTTTGCTGTGCATTAGGACACCAGTTGTATCTAAGTTCATAGATAAATCTGAAGCAATTCTCTACTGCTCAGCTGGAATGGCTTAAAGGACAGATGAATTAGACTGAGTTTAAAGAAGGAAGAAAGGGAGAGAAATACTGAGCAAAGACATTTGAAGAGAGAGAGCCAATGACTGGGGGGCCTAAAGAGTTTTCAATAATTAAGTCATTTAGCACAATTAAGAATGCACTTTTTTTAAGTTTTTATTTAAGTTCCACTTAGTTAACATATATTTAAATCAGTGAATACAAGGGCGGCTATTGCCGAGTTTAGCAATTGGAATAAAATCTGTGATGTCAACGTTGCAAATTTGATCCTCCTGTTGGATGGCTGGCTTTGTACATAGAAACATCCTACTTAATAACCAGAGATCCCGTTCTTAAGAATACCTCTTAAAATGCCAATAGCAGTCATTATCTTCATGGTAGTAATGATAAATGTCACTTTCTGAACAACTGCTATGTACTAGACACTATTATAGGCAATTTACATAAATTATTCATTTAATCATGATAACATCCAAGGTAGATACTACATTTCTCATTTGATAGATGAGAAAAATAGAGGTAGAGGGAAAAAAAAATACCAGTTTCAAGAATGCTTTGTCAGTAATTAGCTGACCAAAGCTTTGACCTCAGATCTGTCTGATTCTACTATGTGCTTCCATCTATGACCCCCTGCTACTATTTCATAAAATAGAATGCATAACACTATGACTCTCCTTCTTCTGTGCCTAACATACAAACAAAAAGTCTAAGAGCATGTGTTCCTTATACAGGATCAGTATCATCATCTCTTCTATTAAGAATAACACATTTTATGCCCAGTTTCTTCTTAGTATATATTGGTAACTATCTAATTCCACAACGAGCCAAAAATATAATTTATCTTTAAAAATTCCTTTAAAAACTTATCCTGCAGCTAAGCAAGTTAGAATGAAAGACATGATAAATGCACTAAGAAAAAAACCTCCTCAAATTTATTTTCTAGCTCCAACAAAAATGATTTAGCAAACTCTAAATAGAGCAAAGGGACTGAAAACACCCACATGTGTCTGCACATGTGTTACTCATACAATATATACAGTGTGCATGGCCAACTGGACCAAATAAGGCTTCAATTTCTTCAAGAAATTCTAGGAAGCCCATAAACTATAAGGATAAAATTGTCTCCAGAGAAATGAACACAACATTCTTTAAGTCACAAGTGGATGAAGCCCATGATATAATTAAGGACTTACACAGCTTTTTGTTTTTTGAACTAACTAAAAAATAATGTTTCCTCATTAATTATGTTAATAAATATTAATAGATCATACACTGTGCTGGTCATTAGGAATATGGAGTTAAAAATAGTAATGAGATTTTTCTACACTGATCCTAAAGACTAGTGGGGAAAGAAAGACAAGCAAATGTAAACTCACAAATGTGATTAGAGCTTCTCCAGATGGATATCAATATGGTATCACTAAACAAGTTGTTAGTGATGGGAGGTAGAGTTTGTTCAGTGCTCACTGAAGAAGTGTCATTTGAACTGAGAGCTAAGTGACGTCTAGAAATGAACCAGCAAAGCTAAGAGAAAGCTCACAGAACCATATTTCTAAACGCAAGGTGCTGGAGGGAGCATGGAGAGTTTGAACATCTGTAAGAAATCTGGAAAGGAAAGGGACGCTGGTGTGAGATGATGCCGGGACAGGTAGAGACAACAACATGCAGGACCTTCTGGTCCAAGCTAACAATTCTAGACTCTTCCCTGAGAGTCATGTGAAACCAGCATAGAGTTAGAAGGAGAAAATCAACATTATTAGTCTCCAATATTCCCAGTATCTTAGGCATTTCAGACATTTTCCAAATAATAGCTTCCATGAACATGAATTACCAAGAGCAAATGAACAAATGAACACAAGGGAAATCAAAGGGCAATAAAAACAAAGGAGATTTGAAGTAGAAATGCGGGGGGGAAATGTACCCACAAAACTGCAGTCAGAGTGAAACACATCACTAATTTTTAAATTGGTATTTTTGCTTTCTGTGCTTAGTGGAAAAATATAGTGTTACTACAACTAAATAAAGATGTTAGTGCTGAATGTGTATCAGTAATCTTCACTGAACTGTTTCTATGTATATTAAATAACCATGCAAGAATATTCTTCAAAAATTCTTGTATCTTTAAAAATCTCTTTGGTCTTTCAGACTTCATTTGAACTTCTTTACTGTAAGCCCTCCTCCACTACAATCATCCTGGAAAGCTTATTATAATTGTACTTCTTAGTTGAAAGTTTGAGAGGCTATTATGGCAAAGTACGACTTTTTTAAATGAGTTCTGGCAGATTTTGACTTGTAGGGCTTGTCACATTTTTTCACAGCTTTGTTGGTTGAGATTTTGATCTGCAATTTACCCTGGGCCTCAGTTATTTTTAGGCTTCAAGATCTTCAAGCTCACTTATCTTTTATTCTGCTGGGGCCTAGCAAAAGGTTATATTCAACTTTAGAGGGCGGTGTCTAAATTTTCTTCTCTGAAGGCCTCTTTTATCTAGAATGAACTCCGCTTTCTTGATTATTCAGACACAAATGAATTTCTCTTTGTAGTCAAACTAAAACATTCTTTAGTCTCAGATTTCTGGATATGTGAACAAAAAAAGAATTTAAAATAGAAAAAACAGAAGCATACTAATAATGATGAAAATACAATTATAAATACTAAAAACAGTTGAGAAGAGGTCCAGGTAAGATGCTAATGTAAATGTTTGCTTACTCCTAGTAAGCTTGAGGATAAGGTGTTTTCTACATATAAAGCAAACCTGTGGGTCATTATACTTCAGTACGGACCCTATCACTTTTTGTTGTGGGTCACCTTAAAACTCACACTACATGGATCATTCATGGTCATTTCATCCCCACATCCCTGGAGTAGCAGTATTTTAGAAGAGGATACAAGAGAAGAGAGGATGAGTTCCCACTATTAATATATCTAGAACATTATCCCACATCTCCTGACTCTCCCTGTTATCATTTCCACTATGATACACTGCTACAGACTCTCCATTTCTAAAACTGTATTCCTTCAAATTGAATAAAAACATTAAGAAAAAACAAACAAAATGGAAAGGTGAAAACCTGAAGACTAATACTCTCAATATAGCTGCTCCAGGCTGTTACAAATCATTATTCTCTGTTAGACATCATGCTTCGCATTGGAGAATAAAGTCAGAAGAAACCTGGTAACATTAGCCAATGCAAATTAGATTATTCCCTTTCTGCTCCAATATATTAAATGCATAACAGATGACTTCATATTTACATTAATGGGACACGGGCTTGTTAGAATCTCTGGCTCATGTCACATGTATCGCATGTCATCACAAAAAAATCACTCAATCCCCATTACAAAAGTCTTCAATTAGGGAGTCAGAATTGTGATTTCTAAGTCAACTTCAATGTAATCTCTCTGTTCCCAAATACTGTTTGGATTAGTAATTTTGAAATAATTTTAAAAAATTACCTGCTCCTCTAGTATGATTAAAATCCCCTTTAATAATTTTGCATGATTTTCCGTTGCCATTGCATACACCACAGTGATCTTCCCTGGCGAGAGACCCTAATAAACCATCGCAGCCAACTTTCTGTAACAAGAGATTGACAGTAGATCATAAAGTGAGCTTTTTTTCCATTTTGCTTTTTTAACCACTAATTTAGAACAAACCTAGTATCTCCAGACTAGACATACTGAATTGACAAACTAGTAAAATGTCATATTCTCTGGTGCAAACTAATAGAGTAAGCTCATGTCGAATGATGTCATCATAAAGTGACCAAATAGCAGAACAGCGATGAGGGTATTTTTCACATATTAAGAATTTAAATTGTATTCTAAAGCAATTTGGAAAAACATGATTGAGACAAATTCAATTTATATAAAACCCAAAGGAAATCATGTTTCTATTAAATATAACATTATTAACCTACTTCACCCTACTTAACATAGAACAGATACACTTTATTATATGGAAGGCTTCACTTCTTAAGGTGGTTGCAAAGCAAAGGCTGAATATTAAATATTAACTTTGTGAAAATCAAACATGAATGTTTATTTTCACTACAGTTCACAAATCAACTTCTATCCCCATCTTCTTTGGTATCCAGCACATGAATGTGAACAACGCTGCTCACAACTCATGGGCCCATGGCCACTGTAAGAAAATATGAACAGTGGGGAAATTCATTTTATTTGCTTCCAAAGGAATTATGTTAATATGAATTTTCTGGGATAAAATCATTGACTCTTTTCAAGTGAATAATGTTGGTCTCCCATTGATGGTCAGAAAACTGCTTATAATTTGCAAAGTTGTACAAACTCAAAAGGCAGAATTTAATATGTCAATATTGTCAGAACTAAATGGCATGATTATTCCATTACCCTTAATCAGGAAGGAGTCACAAGAGAGACTGATGATACATCCGTTTGTAAGGTTACAATTATTTTAGAGGAATTTTTAACATCCTAAATAAAACACGAACAAAAACAGGGTCTTTTTCTGTGGTTAGTGTTCGAGTGGGGGAAGTAAGCAGATAATAAAATGCAGCTGTGTGATGAATATCCTGAGAAAGGCAAAATCACATAAAACCTGCATAATAGAGAATCCTTTCCTTTTATCAAGGGGGATCTATCAGTGTCAAGAGGTGGACAAAGCAATGCATTAGTGGAGAAGTTTGATCTGCAAATCAAAGCTTATTCAGGAAGAAATAAAGAGAATGTCACAGATGAAAGAGGTGGCCACCACAGGAAATTCTCCAAATACAACAAAGGTCCAGGAGGAGCTCACTAAGCAGCAGCCATAAAAAGATCTGAAAAAAAAAAAAAAAAAAAAAAAAAAAAACAACCACCTCTCATTTACGTACAATTGAGGAAAAATTTACGGTAGAGTTTAGAGTGGTTTTGAAATGATAAAAACAAGTATAATGCTCTATGCCTACCTTGTTTCTTGGCAAATACAACAAACTCAATAAACAGTAGTTCAATGACTGAAAAAGAAGAGTACCTACTAATTTATTAGTTCTTTCCAACCCTTGTAACTGAGATATCACAAGTCTGTAAACCTACAGTGAAAGCCAGGGATAGATATGATGTCATGGCTCAACAATCACACATTTAAAAAATAAGAATAAGAGATTTTTATTTTGTAACTGATAGTTTCAAGTATCCATACTTATCACGACATGTCCACATTATCTCCAAAAGTTGAGGATGAATAACTTTGCAAAGGCAATGTCATTGCTCTCATGGCGGGCCCCTTTAGTACCACTGACATGCTGGAGATGGGCAGACAGCATGATAATACAGAGAAGGGCTTTTTCTATCCTTTCCACGACAGAAATGTCAGAAGCAAAATGGGTTGCAAGGAGAAAGCTACCTATTTTCAACTGTCCTCCTTCAGTTTCGGTGCTGTGTATTTTGTGTAGCCAAAGATGAAAAATAGGAGCTTGTCAGAAAGAAAAAAAAAAAAGTGGCATGCTTTTAATTATATTGAAAGACGGCATGTAGCATTTTAGTTAAAAAGCCAGAATCTTGAAGTATTCCAATTCTGTCAGAAGGCACAATTCATTTCATGGAACTTTAATTATAACCATCAGATTCACTGAGCACTTATGCAGAATTTTGTTGCTGTTGTATATAGGGACTCTGTAAAAGATCTGGCTTACACAACACTGTTAAGTGAAAATAACAACAATTTAGGCTATTGCATGTGGCATATACAGTTAAGGAAATATTTTTTTTAAGATTAAATTAATTGAAGACATGCACTAGTCTGACAGATTTACAATAATGATGAAATAAAGTTAAAAGGTTTACTTGCACAACATACAGGTCTGAAAACAAAATATGTATAGGTAAATGCCTGCAATGATTTTTTTTAATTAGGAAAATGAAAAATTACATTTCAGGTTACTGATAGAGGATGTTAAAGAATAAAGGAAATTAAAATGTAATTATAAGACTGTTCCTTATGCCAATGGTATTACATGATTCTATGCTTTAAACTCTATTGCATGCTAGCAAAATATAAAATCTTAGAGCTGGGAAAGCATTTAAGTTTCATATTGTTTCCAAGTTTATACCCAGAATTCCATAGGCTTCTATTGGAATGCAAGCTGATCCACCCACACCTTGAAATTGTTTTCAAATTTTGGTGCATACCCATGTGCACATACGTGTGTATGTGTGTGTGTGTACACGTGTGCACGCAGGTGCACAGACATGCATTTTTCTGGGAAGAAAGGAAACTTTTCATCAAATTCTCAAAGGATTGTAATGAACAAAAAAGTCAATAAGCATTGGTCTAACAACTTAATTTGATGGACTAGTTAATGTGCGCATATATATTTTAGGTGATTTTCACAAGAATATAGTTTCTTTCTGTATGTCGTGGATTCAGCGCTGCTCCACTCAGATACCCCTATTATAACTAAGGGATTTATTTCTTTCCCATGCCCACCCAGCTGATCAGCTGATGGCTCTCTGTCATTAGCCCTTTGTAGAAATTGCCTAGCCTGAAGAAAACTGCCTTTCCCAAGGTGCCATCCCCCTTCTGGTGGAGTTTGCAGCCAGACACTAGTAGACATTAGGGGTAAAAAGGCCTGGTTTTCTCACCACAAATGAGGACAATTCTAAAGAGCCATCCCAGCTTCAGTGCTCCTCACAGGGTGGGCTGAGGTCCTATTGTGACTGTATCACAGCCCCCTTTCTCCCTGTGCCTAACTCTGTCTTCTTCCCCTCCCAACATGGATGTTGATCATGAAGACACTTGGCATTAATCTTTCTGCTTATTAATCTCCCAGGGGAAGTGAACTTGAGATAGTGGTAGAATTATAAGCAGCAACTTCAAAGTTGTAGCCCTTGATCTTCCCACTATGCTGTCCATACTTGCTCTCCTTTTCTAAAGATAAATGAAGAAGCATGCATAAATGCATGTAGTAAATAGATCTTTTTTAAAAAGAGAGATAAGAGGGCGTCTGGGTGGCTCAGTGGGTTAAAGCCTCTGCCTTCGGCTCAGGTCATGATCTCAGGGTCCTGGGATTGAGGCCCATATCGGGCTCTCTGCTCAGCAGGGAGCCTGCTTCCCCCTCTCTCTCTGCCTGCCTCTCTGCCTACTTGTGATCTCTCTCTCTCTGTGTCAAATAAATAAATAAAATCTTTTTTTTTTAAAAAAAAAGAGAGATAAGAGCAAATGAAATGTGTAATCATTATAAGAACAAATCAGTTGGTTCCAGTATGTTGAAAATACTGTAACATTAAGTGAGCAACAGGACTGATTTTATAGGTTTCTGCCACATGGCTCAGTCTTGGACACAAGATATGGAGAACTTGAGTGCTTGAATTTTGGGTCTGGAATATTTTGACAGAAAATGCCATTTTAGGTGTAATATGTACATTACAGAATAAAAGTCTCAGGTTTTCTGAGCTAGTCATATAGGTTATCTAGTCCAAACCCTTCATTAGACACATGAGGAAAGGGAGTTTCAAAGCAGGTAGATTTGCTCAGGATGACAGTTGAGTCAGGACTCTATCCACAGCTTTTTGAATCTTGGTGCAGAGCTTTCCACCATCCTGTGCAGCTGCTCAAAGCCTCCCTCAGCACATACGTTCTCCCTTCTGGAGTGTCTTACCTGACACCTGCCGTTTGCACAGACATCTAGTCCCTGATATCCACAAGAAGTTCCATCCATCACTTTTTCTGACAGAAGAATAGGCTGTTCTTTCCCAACAGGAGAGCAAAACAAGGCACATGGTTTTTCTATACATAGAGCAGATTAAAAAAAATGAGTAAAAGTTACTCCATAAATATTTTTATCTCAAGCTTTATTTTTCAGGACAGTTGTTGAGTAAAAAATATTATTTGATGTGAATTGAATAATGTAACTCTAGAGTAGTTTTTATGAGTAGTAAATGAGAAGATGCCTGGGAAAAAATAGATGTCCAATGAATATTTATCTCTTTCTTCAGAAATACATCTTCAGATTATTTTCAAAATGTATCACTTATTATTTTCTGGCACCAAACCTCTACCACACACAAACCAATGATTCTTGGGCTCAAATATTTTACACACCACATTTCTTGCTCGTATCTTTTGGAATGAACTCCCCTTTATCTTAAGTACATCTGAGAATTCCGCCTATTTCAGATTTACTTCATTCATGAAGACTTTCTTGATGTGTCACTTCTAAATTCCCACACACACACTTGCAATCTGATGCGTTTGGCATTTTCTAATTGAAAAATTACTAAATGGAGAAAGAAGAATTTCTAAGATGAGCAATTCTCTTAAGATCATCCATTACAAGGATGTATAGAAATGCAACACAATCCCATGAGAACATCCACTGGAACACACAATCGCTGAAGGGCTAGCTAGGACGCAACTCCCTCCATTGCTTCCTTAGAAAGCACACCAGGATATGTGAGTGATATCTAGGGGAGGAACACCACTCTGGGTAGAGTTTCTGAATGGCTGATAGTCTTCTTCAGTGCTTCATTAAGCAATAAGGTAGGATGGGTAGAATTAAAAATGCTTGACTATCAGGCTCAATCAAGAGTAGCAAAATATTCTTATAGGGCTGTTTCTATTTCTAAGCATCCTACAGAAAAACTGTAGTATTTGGTAACACCAGTAGGAGAATTATCCAAATCTGAAACTTCAGAGCAATTTCCATGCTACATTACTACTCTATTGGCTTGATACCAGCCAGGCCCTCTACTGTTTATTAAGCTCATATAAATAGAATGGAAAATAGTTTACAGTCTTTGACACTGATCTTCGCTATGTCTTCAGTGAAGTTCCACGTATGCTGATGGGATTCTATAAATACCAAATAACAGCCAGAGGCATGGAACAGGGTATCACTTTGCAAAGAGAAGACAGACAGTTAAATGAGCCTTCAGAATTGAACATTTCAAACAGTTTTCACATGTGGCTTCTGAATACTGCTCTGAACAATTCTGGGGAGTTGGAACATGGCCTTCAATGTGCATGGTTTTGAAATTTTCCTTTAAGATGCCATTATAAGCCGCAATAAAGCATTTCAGTATGCTCTCACACCTCAAAGTAGGTTATATTTATTCAATGACTACTTACTATGTCATATCGTTGGACTTAAAAACAGCTGCTATAATTGCAATACTTTAAAAATGGTATTATATATATGTATATTTATATATATATATGAACTATATATATTTCCTATATAAGAATATAGGAATTATATGTGTGGAATATATATATATAGGAATATAGGAATTATATATATGTATATATATGTAATTCTCTTTCTGGAGTTTTCATTGAAGAGAGGAGCAAACCAGATATATGAATAATGTGGAAAGGAGCTTGTCTAGAAAATTCCATTCACATTCCAAGCAAGAATTCAGATAAAAATCTTCCTATTTCTCCTTTTACAACATACTGTCAATTCACTGTGCTTTACAGATGACATAAACATTTGATCCCAATCTTCCTTCCTGGAGTACACCCTTGAGATTGTGACATTAGAGTGATCCATGTAACATGCCAGTACTTACTTGGCAGGCAGGCTTTGTCTTGATTTAAGAGACCAACCCTTTCCAAGATATGCATTAAACATGGATTTCAGCCAAATCTCAGCACAGTGTATGTAAAATACCTGAATGTTAAAGCCATGCCTCTTTTTCCCTCTAAAAATAGCTGTTCAAAGATGGGATGGGGAAGGAGACAAACCATAAGAGACTCCTAATCTCACAAAACAAACTGAGGGTTACTGGGGGGTGGGAGGGTAGGGATAGGGTGGATGGGTTATGGACATTGGGGAGGGTTTGTGCTTTGGTGAATGCTATGAAAGGTGTAAGCCTGATGATTCACAGACCTGTGCCCCTGGGGCAAATAATAAAATAAAATTAAAAAAATAACTGTTCACTATAGCACTGATACCCTGTATTTAATTTTCCTAGCCACAGATTCATGTATTACATAAGAAAAACAGAAATATCCCCTTACAGTTTAAGGTGTCATATGCTATGAAGACTTGGGGTGTTTAAAAGAATCGTATACTTCAGTTTCTTCCATAGTGCCATGTAACACATTTAGACTATTGTTTTGTATTTTATTCATCATATGAACTGATGTGTTTGATGGATATGTGTTGCAAAATTATAAAAAGGGCTAGCCTGCTAATTATATAAATATTTATTATGGATCATTCTGATGATAGACATCACTTTATAAGAGGTTTTAATATTTTAAATAGGCTCCCATCCAATCCTGATATTTTTCATTTGGAGGGAACCTGTTTCTTTTCTCTTACTTCACTTCTTAATGAACAGGCTTCAAAAACTTTAATATTATCAAACTGCACAGCCAGTTACAGACAGAGATAAGATTAATCCTCAGAGGATCAGATGATGATTTTCATTGTTTGAGCAGTCATATCATTTCTACAACAAAAATTTATGCAACAAATATATGTAACAAATATTTATCAGAAGTTTAATATCTGCAGTCTGTCCACTAAACACAGGTAACAGAACACAGAAACATTAAAACCTGCAATAATAGGGTGCTTGTAAGGTGCACAGAACGAGCACATACCCAATTTGGAGGCTCAGGAGGTTTCTCTTTTCCTAGAGGGCTTGACATAAAGAGTAAAAAAAAAAAATCAACAACTATTTTTTTCTGGTAAATAAATGGAGGTGGGGAGAGCAAGAGAGAGAACAAAGCTTGAGAAATAAAAGGTATTATGCCAAGAAAGTAGCATGGTTACAGGGCCAGATCTAAGAGAGCATGATGTATATGAGGGAAGAAATGGAAGTTGACCTGTCTGTGCTGGAGACCACATAAGGGAATGATGGAGATGAAGTGAGAGAAGCTAAAGGGGCAGGCCACACAAACAGCCTTAGAAACCAAGCAGTGATGTTTGATATTGGTCCTGAGAGCAGTGGGGCTCTTGGAAGGGGATTACTTGGCACAGTGTCTGACAGATCCAGCCTTTAAAAGGCAAGTCTGACTGAAATGAGGAGCAGGGTTGGAGAAGACTGTGGTCAGGGGGATGGGAGGAAGTTGTGTGAGTCCAGGTTCGAGAGAGTGCAATCATGAATGAACATGCTGGCAGCGGAAAGGTTTGGACAAATAGGGCTTGCTACTTCATTACAGATGGGTGGAGATTGAG
The DNA here is from genome assembly GCA_002007465.1 of Ailurus styani. Taxonomy (NCBI): domain Eukaryota; kingdom Metazoa; phylum Chordata; class Mammalia; order Carnivora; family Ailuridae; genus Ailurus; species Ailurus styani. The sequence continues at coordinate 312,707 of LNAC01000880.1, forward strand.
GAAGATTGATTCTGGCTAAGAGGGAATGCGGTTGATCATAACGCCATTCTGTTGTGAGAGAGTACCATGAGAGAAGCAGATGGTAGGGCCAAGACAGAAGGAAAGGGATGTGTTGAGTCAGAAATAATGAGATGCTGAGTAGAGATGTCCATGGAACAGATGGCTAAGTAATGAAGGGGCTCAGGATGGAGGGATCTGGGTTGGAGATAAATATCTGTGTCCCTTTTCCATATAGACGATAAATAAAACCTAGTGAACAAAGTAATATTATCCCAAGGAGAATGTTTAGTGAGAAGAGGGGCCAGGACAGATCAGTAGAAAATTCCTGTAAGGCACATCATTCATTCACCTAGTTTATTAAGTGCCTACTCCGTTCAGGTACTGTTTACGATGCTACACATACAGCAGTGCAAAAATAGGATAATCCCTGCTCTTCCAACAATTATGGGAGGCATATAATAAATAAAAGTAGAAGTATTATGGCAGAGGGTGATGAGTTCTGTGAAAAAAGAATAAAGCAGGGAAAGGAAAGGCACTGAGTTACTATTTAACAAAAGACCTGAAGGAAGTGAGAGAATGAAGGCTACGGATATCTGAAGACGGTGTTATAGCAAGGAAAGCAAGAGCTTCCAAGACACTCAGACTTATTCTAGGAAGAGCAAGGGAGCCAGTGTGAGTGGAAGGGTGATGGGGAACAGTGGAGATGAAGTCTGAGGGTAAGAAGAAGCCAGGTGGCAGAGCTCCTTAAGGTCTTCCCCTTAGAGGAATGAATATGCACTTTCAGTGAATTGGGAAGGTACTAAAGGCTTTCAAATGGAAGAATAACAGGACAGGACTGACAGTTTTATGTATCACTCTTGCTGTTGAGACTGGAGGAGAACACAGGCATAAAGACCAGTTAGATGGCTTATTGCAATCCTTGGGGAAGAGATGGTGGCTTGCACCAAGGGAGGAGTTCTGGCAATGTTTGGGAAATGATCAGACTCTGGATACACTTCAAAGATAAGTTCCCATCCATAAAAAAAAGAACGGAATCTTGCCATTTGTATCAACATGGATGGATCTAGAGAGTATAAAGCTAAGTGAAATAAGTCATAAAAAGAGAAATTCTATACAATTTCACTCAAATATGGAATTTAAGAAGCAAAACATATTAACAAAAAAAAAGAGACAAACCAAAAAACAGACTCTTCACTCTAGAGAATAAACTGATGGGTATCAGAGGGAAATAGGTGATGGAGATTAAGAGTACACTTGGCTTGATGAGCACTGAGTAATATACAGAAATGCTGAATCACTGTAACATAACACTCTATGCTAACTACGCTGGAATGAAAAAAGATAAAGCTAATGTCACCTTACTGATATTTTGAATGTATAGTAAAAGAAAAGAAAAAATGGCAACTGTAAGCATCTAGAAAGAGGGAGGTACCACTTATTAAGAGTGCGAACAGAAGATTGTGCTATCAGGTCCTCTCAGCTGAGGAAACAGTATGTTTGGAAGTCATCAGGGGAAGAAAACATGGCATGTTTGAGGCAGTTAAACAAGACCAAGATCTGGAGTGCAGACTGACAAGGAAACAAGGTTCTAGATGAGATATGAGGTAAGAGAAGGGGGGTTACTTCCTCATTATCTCACTATCAAACACATAACACTACTGTACCTACAGTGGAGGAATCTGCTTTGTTATTTGGCTGTTGCCATTAGTGCTTGTATTCTCAGAAGCTTACTTGGACAGAAGGATTCTGTCAAATAGGTGCATTGAAATTGATCAACAATGGAGTTCAGGCTGTTGACAGGCGTGTTATTGAAAGGACGGAAAAACAGGTCCAAACTGGCTAAGGGGAGAAATAAGGACGGGAGTGACTGAGGGCATGATGGTCAAGTAAGTCAGAGAATTTATCATCTTGTTTGGTAACCGTAGCTCAAACCCATAGCTCAGACTGACCAAGGGCAGGAAATATATTAAGTAAAGAAGTTATTAAGTTATTCATAAATAATTCTTTTTTTTTTAAGATTTATTTATTTACTAGAGAGAGCATAAGCAGGAGTGACAGAGGGGGAGGCAGAGAGAATCTCAAGCAGACTTCCTGCTAAGCATGGATTCCGATCCTGGACTATGACCTGAGTCGAAACTAAGAGTCGGTGCTAAACCGACTGAGCCACCCAGATGCCCCCCTAACTAATTCTTAAATAATAAGGCAGCACATAATTTCTTTAACATTCTTATTCTGAAATAATTAAAGATTTACAGGAAGCTGCAAAAATAGTACAGAGATCTCATATACCTTACCCCCAGTCTACCCCAGTGGTTACACTTTGGTAACTACAGTACAATAGCAAACTTAGGAAATGGACATCGGTACAGGTGTGTGTATACTCCTGTGCCATTTTATCACATGTGTAGATTTCACGACCACCAGCACAATCAATATATTTAAGTACTTTATCAGCATGAAATTCTGTCTTATGCTACCCCTTTATAAAAGTAACACCCATCCTCTTCCCAACCACCATTCCTGAATTCTGGCAACCTTTATTCTGTTTTCCATCTCTTCAGTTTTGTCATATATATATATGGAATCATAGATTATATTTTATACATTATATATATTATATATATATTATAAGTTATATAAATGGAAGCACAGAATATTTGATGTTTTGAGATTGGTTCTTCTCACTCAGCATAAAGCTCTGAAATCCACCAAGTCACTACACAAATCAATAGTCTGTTCCTTTTTTTTTTTTTTTTTAGTTTGTTCCTTTTATTGTTACATAATATCCCAAGGTATGTGGATGTACCTCAGTGTGTCTGACCCGTTCAGGTACTCAGAACTGTTTTGGTTGTTTCCATTTTTTTGGCTATTGAAAATGAAGCTGCTATGAACATTCATACATGGGATTTTTTTTGTGGTTGTAAATTTTCACTTCACTGGTGAAAATGCCAGGAGTGTGTTTTCTAAACTGTATGAAAAATGTATGTTGAGTTATTTAAGAAACTACCAAGCTATTTTTCCAAGTGGCTGTACCATTTACATTCCAATCAGCAACATCTGAGATCCAGTTTCTCCTCATCCTCAGCAGCATTTCCTATTTTTACTTTAAAAAAATTTTTTTTTAGTTCCTCTAATTGGTGTGTAATAATATACTCTGCATTTAAAAATATATACTTGGAATCAGTGCTTGGGACTGTTATAGGTCATTAAGGGCTGAAAAAAGAGGACTCTGAAGTATTTAGAATATAATCTGTATCATCTGTTAGATAACATTGACTACTACTGTAAACACTGCAAATTTAGAAATCTGCTTCATTAAGATGCCAACAATGAATCATGGAACATTACATCAAAAACTAATGATGTACCTATGGTGACTAACATAACACAATAAAAACAAACAAACAAACAAACAAATAAATAAAGATGATGGTAATGTGAGTCGTCATACCTTCATCCATGACAGCTTGCCACTGAAGAACATGTTTTGGGTATGAAGTTCTAACACTATAGGCCTGACATTGCCAGTCTCTGAATCCAGGCAAACCTGCAGGACAAGGTGGATTCTCACATATTCTGTATTGTTTTCTGGGACCATTACAATCCCTTGCTTCAGAACCTAGCCTAGAAAAGATAGTACAAACAATCAATTTTATCTTATTTTAATGTTACCTACTCATTTAAAAAATTAAATTAATAAGGCATAATCCTTTATATTAAATCTATTTTTGAAAATGTGGACATGTTAAATGATTTCTAATGTTAGGAAATCGATATGCTTATTAAAAACCATATATATGTATGAATACATACTATATATATATTTTTTTCTATCCTTGATCAAGTTAATTTCTAAAACACATGATATATAAAAGCCAACTTGCCATGGAAATGGAAGAGTAAAGGGCAGAGGCTGGGGGCCAAATGGAAAGCCTGTGATTCCCGTGATGGAGTTGGTTCTAATGTTTTCACACGCTTTCTTTAAAATTACTTTTGAAGGAATTGGGCCACTGAGCCCACACCAAGAGTAAAAGCATAGAGCTGAAATGATTTTCTCATGAGCTTTCCTGGGTTCACTCTAGGAAGCATGGCGTTGAGTGAAATGCTCCCTATCTGCTCCCTATCTGCACACGTGCTTAGCACGTCTTCATTTCTCAAACTACTCGCTTATATTGACATTGATTTTGTTCTCTTTCCCTCCCTTCCTGAAGTCCTATTCACCTTCCTGCCTTCTCACAGTTCCCTTAATTTTGGACTTACTTCTTGTAATGCATATCTCCCTGCTTATTTAAGCACACCAGTTTCTTTGATTTACTCAAGAAACCACCCCATGCAACATTTAATTCTTTGTCCTTAGAAGGGTTGGTCTTACTTTCTTTTTGGGAGATTTTATATCATTTAGACAATTTGAGGGATTTTTCTATTTTCCAACATGGGGTAGGATTTGAGGGGCTACTTCTGCTTTCCAACACTGTTTATCAGTAAAACCTTTGCCTTTGGAAATTGAGGAAAAAAATGCCCTTCCCCAGGGGTACCTGGGTGGCTCAGTAGGTTAAGCCTCTGCCTTGGGCTCCAGTCATGATCTCAGGGTCCTGGGATCGAGCCCCGTATCAGGCTCTCTGCTCAGTGGGGAGCCTGCTTCCTTCTCTCTCTCTGCCTGCCTCTCTGCCTACTTGTGAACTCTCTCTCTCTGTCAAATAAATAAATAAGTAAATCTTAAAAAAAAAAAAAGCCCTCCCACAATCCAGGAACTTTGTGTTTACCCAGGACATTTGCGCTCTCGACTGCTGATCCCAGAACCGCAGGTTCGGCTACAAGGGCTCCACTCGCTCCACTCTCCGGCCACATGTCCAGGTGCTGAGGTCCTGCTGGTACATTCTCCAGCCTTACACCACTATTCCAAAAGTTATGTCTTAGGTGAACAAATCAGGGCACAACGGAAAATCATTCACTGGCCTACAGAGTCACTGGAATTGCGATTAAATCGTGCCTACTAGAGCCCCACACATACGAACTGAAAAAGACCAAAATGTAAGTCGGCCCTTGCTTCTTGGCATAGTGGTATAGTGGTCCATTCTCCCAGTTCTCATGTCAGATCACACGGCCTTGTTATGAAAACAGTGCATGCATGTTTGCATACAGCTCTGAGAATTCAGTACGTATGACAGAGATACGGTAAAGAGGGAAATTGGGGTGGCACAGCCCGGAAAGGAAAACTAACACTAAGTAACATAACCGTTTAAAAGGAACACACGACAGAAGCACAGAGTCCTACATCAGAATGGAGAATAAAACCTAAATGTTCTTCCATAACTGCAGTGAAGCAGACATTTTAGCAAACGTAGTGATTGTGATTTGAAATGCTGGTGATTTTCTTTCCTTGTAATTAAAAATAAGTATGATTTAACTTTAGCACTTCCCTTTATGCCTTCTTTCTTTTTTCTGAAAGAGTTCCCATCAAACATAAAAGTTAACATTACAGTAAGTTTTCTTTTGAAAGCCATTTACTTAAAAGACTTAGGCAATTGGATTCTTTGAAATTTTATCATTTCCTTCTAGTTATTTTGCAGCTTGTTTTCTATAGATTAACTGAGAAAAAACCATGAAAGAAGACAAAGGAATGTACTCATTCTCTTGTTTATATTTATATTTTCATCCACTTTAACCAAAGGCAGCCAAAGAGGCAGTTTCTGTGGCCACCCAGGAACGGGTGCCAAGACTTGAAAGGTAAACTATAATGATTTCTCCTTATTTCAGAAAAATCTGATATATCATGATCATGGCAAACATGTTAAAATAAAGTTAACTGAGCAAAATCATGTTGAGAATAATAAGTAAATATTAGCAAAATTCAGATTAATGACTGTATAATGATGCAGTTGAGCAAGGTGATCCTTTCAGACCTAAACAATTTTCTACACTTAAGAGCAGCATGATTTATTAGGGATTTTGCAGAAATTACAGAAACACTCTAATCTTTAAGTTTCCCCTTTCAAAATGTGAATAATAATCATATTTACCTAATAGACTTTGCAGGAGTAGAATGAAGCACTAAGCACAATGCGTAGCCCATACTAAGGACTAAATAAAAGTTAACAATAATTAATAATGATAACAATTAATTGTATGTACTATTAATATCATCAATAAGTTTCTAGAAGTCTAATTGAAATTCTATTCATTCTGATATTAACTGATCTATATTTCTTTAGAATTTATTTTGAGATTATATTTTTAAATGCTGTTTTTAGAAGAGAGAATTTAGAAAACGATGCTACATAGTTTTGTGTGAGCCCAGTTAATGCTTTTCTAGGCAATAAAAATAACTAGTTCCTGCAGATTTTTTCCAATAATGTCAAATTTGAAATTCAACCTCTTTTAGATACAAGAAGTTCTAAATCTATGCTTGAAAAAAACTCAACAACTCAGAGTGTACTGGTAGCACATTACATTGAGATTTTGTATGAAGAGTGTCATTAAATTGAGATTTTGTGTGAAGATTCAGTCTGAAAACCAGAGAAGGGGAGAAACCATGTCCTTTTATATAATTTACTGGCTTTAAGGATTAACAATCTAATGCCATTCATGAAGAAAAAAAATCCAACATGAAAACTGTCAAACTTCAGTGGGTCAAATTGTTTTGGCCTACTTGAAGGGTGTTTGTGCTTCCCCGCTCCTTGCTCACTTAGCAGCAAGCTGGCATTGAAATGCTGGGCTAACATTCCCAGCAGACTAAAAATATGCTGTGAAAGACCAGCATCTAGACTTGCACATCATTTAAACCAGACCACATGGGGCAGATGAAGAGGAATGGAAACAGATATAGAAGCCAAATTTGCATACACAAATCAGTGAAATTTAAAGAAAGCGTCGTGTAGTATTTAAAGTTCATCACCTTGCAGAGAACCAGACCTCTGGATGAAACCATGGAGAACCTATCTTTCTGTCTTCTAGGTGGTATTGTACTTCAACACTGAAGGAAGTGTTAAATGTTTTGTTTAAATGATCATACAATTTATTCCATTTGGTTTTTGTTTAAATTATTATATAATATATTCCATTTGGTATATATATAAAATGACCCTAATGATGCTTTTCATATATTTTCTGGCAGCATATTTTGTTTCATTTGTATTTTTGAGCCTCAAAAAATGATACTATACCTGGTTTAAAAAAAACAAAATTTGTCGTATCTACTAATTCAGTCTGATTTATGAAAATGCTAAGGAAATATAAAATATAGGTTACTTCTGAGACAGTACATGACCTAAAAATTTGACTATATTTCCATTCTATCAAATTTTGAGGTGGACATATCTGGGAAGTTCATGAAAACATAAGACTAGAAGAGGTCTGCAAAGACGACAAAGGGACCATCATTGTCTAATCAAATCTTGTACATACATTGTTGGATGAGAGAAGAGGAGGACAGAAGGCAATAAACTCTACATATACAAATGTGTGAGTGTAAGGATATTACAGTTGCTATATTTTTAATAAAGAAACACGATGGTAAATTTTAAGAACCTCAATTTAGGAAAGTAAATAACTAAAATATATTACATAGAGTTCTTTAAAGCAGGCTAAAATTTTACTAAATTTGTATTTAACTCTTCTTTCCCCTCTCCCAATTCCTAGCAAGTATTGTCTGTGAAAAAAACATACATTTCTTGGTTTTTACCAAGTCATTTACCAACTCTTTAGCATCTGTTAAATGTAAATGTTAACATAGATGATAGTATTATAAAGAAAAGAGAAGAAAGAAAAAGGCTGCTTTTAATTTGGGAAAAGCTATGTAGAAATTGTAGATAAATCCCTATCTTTACAATTATTTTGAATCATAAAATTCTGTAGGTGCCTTCTCAGACTTAATTATATACCCTTAGATGAACAGTTACATAGCTGGATTAACATCATGGTACACTATAAAAATTACACAATTATTAAATTTTGTAACAAAGTATTAAAAAAATTCCCAGTTTTGTTTTTTGGTTTGCAATGGGCCAGGCTAGCAGTATTCTGTGTGAGGTTGAAAGCATTCAAATATTTTAGCACTACAGCACTCCTCGGCAGAGTGTTGGAAGTTATTTTCATGATGGCTTCTACAACAGCTGGAACAGATGGATATTTGAAGAAGCCCACATGGCCTGAGGAACTGAGAAGTCCATTAGTTATTTCAATACACAAAGCATTACAGAACCACTAAAAGAATACTGTTAGCACAACTAGAGGGAAATAAAAATATTTTACTTTTGATGAGCAATTACAATTTTGATGGCTAAAAGAATAAGTTTATTTTATAGACCTTCAAGAATGCAAATCATTCTCATAAATAGCAGATGGAAAAAATAATACCAGAAAAATATTGAGGACATTAGTTTATAAAAATGAAGGGATTTTATTTTGCTAAAGAACTAAGTAAGATGAATGGGTTGTGTGATGTTTGAAGAAATATGGCTGAATAGTTGGTTATCTTTGTGTATTATGGTTTTCATGTTTTAGGAAGGATAAAAATTATAGCTGGTGCAGGGTTTTATGATTCCAGCAATAAATTACTCAACATAATACTGTGAGGTTTGTCCAATATGCACACATTATTGCACTTTTGTGTATAATTAAAAAAAATAAAACCAACCCAGATTCTGACTCTCCATATAAACTCACAGAAAAACATCTGGCACAGTCTGTAAACAACTGGATGATAATTCACAGAAATTCCCGTTCAAGAAAGCATTTTTCTATTAGTTGTATCTAGTGATAAAACATTTCTAGTCTTAAAGATATTTTGTACTTAAACAGTTTGCACACTTTTTTCTTTTTTAATTAAAGAAATCATAGAAGTAATAAATGACTACACAATTATGTCAAACAACCCAAAAGTGTTTGGGAAAATAATTTTATTTTCCCTCAGCTACCCCTGCTTTCGGCCATCAATTCCACTTCCCTCTCAAGAGCTAACTACTAAGTACAGCTTGGAGTTTAGATTTCCTAACCATTTTCTAGTACTTTAGGAATATATACAATTTATGTGTGTATTCAGAACTGTTTTCTTGGGTAAATATCAAAGGTATCATAAAGTATTAATTTTTCTGCCATGCCCATGTATTAACCATCATGTCTTTTTTTTCAGTTTGTATGTATATATCTACCTCATTCTTTTAACAGCTACATTGTACCCATTCCTCACGTGATGAATATTTTCATTGTCTCTCATGCCTCATCACTGCAAATTGCAAACTTACATAAGTATTTGTGTGTGTGTGTGTGTGTTTACATGCACACACCTCTATCTTTGTGAAACGCATGTATTTCCTTTGCACAAAATTCTAGCAGTTGAATTGCTGAATTTCCATTATGTCTGTTTTTAAAAACAATGTTTTTAAGCTACCATTCTATATAACTTCATTGTTTTCATTAAGTAATTCACTCCAAGTAAGCTTTATATTGTTGTTTCTTTTTAAATGAAATAAACATGTCTATTCTTCAGGGGCAGGGTTTCTGATCTTATATCTAATGAGTGAAATGATTAATCGTTCTGTTTTCCCTTTACAGAATAAAAATTAGTAAATAATGGAAGCTATTGAATTGTTATCTTTTGATTAGGTCAACTATCACTATATATTTATATGGGATCTACCTCCTTCATAGTCTTAAAAAGAAAATTATTTTTTAGCAGAAATAATTTTGATATGAAAATCAAAAGAAAATTAATTTTTCAATAGCAATTACCTTGATATGAAAATGTATACTAATAAATTTTCCTGTAACTTTATGACACACATTAAGCAACTCATACAGTCAAATATTTACTAATCTTCAAAATGTCAATTAGAATATTTATTTATGATGCTTGAAATGACAAGGAAAGATTATACTCTGCGGCTTTTCTGAGACAATGTTTTATAACTGAAAGGATCCATCAGCTCAGGAAGTTTGACATTATGCTATTGTTTGTGGTTATTTACCTATGCTTAACTTAAATAGTAAAAACAAATTCATTTCTTGGTTAAAGTGATATACACCTTTCAATGTTCTCATAATCAACAATAATAAAAAAATAACTACATTTATGTTAACAAAACAACCATAGATTTGGTAAAATATGAAAGTTAAAATTGAAATACTGAAAATTTTTCATATATTTACTGGAGACATTCCACTGGTATTAAGATGGATACATATATATATAGCGGAAGAAAGTGTGAGTTTCTTGAATTTCATTCCAGGTTCTTAATTAACTTCAGACATTCAGATGACTTACCTTACCAGCGTCACAATCAGTTCCATCCATTGGTGGGTCTAGCTTCGTTCTGCATTCTTTCTCACCCTCTACCTTACACCATAACCCTGTGCAAATAACATGCTGAAAACAAGACCGTAATAACTAATAAGGAGGAGGTATCATATTTTTGAGGTGAAGTCAATAATTTTTGAAAAAGCTATTTTGATAGAACAACAGAAATTGTTTGAAGAAAAACATGTTTTTGGTACTTTTCATATAAACTTATCACTGAAATAACATATGGCTTATGTATAGCGATGAGGATATTGATAAATTAAAAACAGAAAATTTGTTTAATACATTTAAATATCTATACATTCCTTAAATAAAACACATGTGATTACTACTCAAGATTACGTAGCTACAACAGAAAAGTGTAGGCTAAAAACCATTATTTATACCATTCTGTGAACCAGACTGAAAGAATAAAAGTGATGTGCTTGTGGTATGAATTTAGTGCCTGCTGTCCTAAAGCCTGCCCTCATTTACACTCTGCTTTAAGCTTAACAGCCATGGTTAGTATTTCATTATTTCACCAAATAGCCTTGGCCCTTGACTCAATACAGACTCTGAATGGGTATGTTTCTGTTATCAGTCATTTTTACCTCAGTCTGAATGAGTTCTAAGTCTCTAGGATACAGTGAACTTTTTCTAGGGAAAGTTAGAGGGAATAACAAAAATCCTGGGATAAGGCAGAAGAAACATAGTGACTGTGAAAGAAGAGAATTCTGAAAACAGGCAGGAAGGAAGACTGTCAGAAACCTAAAGCCCAGCTCCAGGGGCGGCCGTCACAGAGACAGAATGAGGCACACAGAACACATTCACATGTCATAGAAATACGAAATCCGTGAGGGACGGTTAGAGGTGATTAGAATAATGTATGGTGAAGATGACTGTGTTGCCTATCCAGATACATGGAGAAGGTGGAAGAAGACAGATCAATAAAGAGACCAAGTCATGGCAATGTGAAAGGCATAGTCTCAAACAACATCCTGAAATGCCACGAAGGGTGAGGGACTCCATATTTGGAGGGAGAAAGAAGCCACTTAGCAGTTGACCAGCAAACTGAGAAGATAAAAAGGGTATTTTAGGAGGTTTACTCTGATGGTATATGCAAAACAGACTAAAAATCACCGCAAAGTAAAAATTAGTTTATGACCCAAATTTATTAGGTATTTGGGAAAGATATTTTTTAAATTAATTATTTATTTATTTGACAGAGAGAGAGAGAGAGATCACAAGTAGGCAGAGAAGCAGGCAAAGGGAGAGGGGGAAGCAGGCTCCCCACTGAGCAGGGAATCCGATGTGGGGCTCTATCCCAGGACCCTGAGATCATGACCTGAGCCGAAGGCAGAGGCTTTAACCCACTGAGCCACCCAGGTGCCCTGGGAAAGATATTTAAATGAATGTATTAAGCAGGTCAGTTGCAATTCTAATACTGAATTTGTTACAAGACCCCAAATAATATTTTCCTGTTCTTTCTTCAAAAATATAATTTCTCTTAAAAATTATATAACGTATGGCAAGAATGAGATATATGGTATTCACCTTATTTTATCTGCCGTGACAGCTTTTCTGCTTCAAAATACTTCATCCAAATATATCATATTATATTTAGGAGATGATTTAGCTTAACTTATATGCTTTGTTTACACAAATCATTTACCAAAAATTCATCCAGGGATTTATTTTAAAGAATGTCAATGTCGGGACGCCTGGGTGGCTCAGTGGGTTAAGCCTCTGCCTTCGGCTCAGGTCATGATCCCAGGGTCCTGAAACTGAGCCCCGCATCGGGCTCTCTGCTCAGTGGAGAGCCGGCTTCCCCCCGCCCTCTGCCTGCCTCTCTGCCTACTTGTGATCTCTCTCTCTGTCAAATAAATAAATAAAATATTTTTAAAAAAAAGAATGTCAATGTCTAAATCAATTTGCTTCTCTGCAACATTTTAGACCCTTTTAAGTAAACAGATAGGTTGTTTATCACGTACTTTTGTGCACACATTTATATTTGAATTAATGGATCTCTATCCTAAGAATCATAGCTCTTAAATGCATTTTCCCCTTTAATACCTTTCTGTTAACGATGTCGTATAATCATGGGATCAAATGTTAAATTTTCTGACAAAGAATAGTTTTGCTTTATGTGTATTCCATAAAGCTTAGTTGTATTATAACATGAGTTATTTTTGCCAAGCTCATTAGTTAACCAATGCATATTGAACAAAAAAGCAAATCTTGTATACTGTAGTTTTATAATAATACTGGTTACTGAACACTGTTGGTGGTCTAAATTCTGACCTTCCACCATTATCTGCTATTCAAAACAGCAGGTACTCTAACTGATTCCCACTTGACGCACTAGGAGTATGAAAGCAAATTTGGCAGCTTTTCAAGATAAGCACAATCATGCAGAATAAATCTCTCATTGAGGAGATCCCCGTACCCTTTATGTTCTGCAGGTCCAGGGATCTTATGGGAAGTAAATTACAGCCTCATTCTTAAAAACAACTCAGATTCAGGATTTCAAACTAAACGGTCAAAGTAACGCAAGGAAATGTTGAAGAAATGGTATGGACTGTTTTCACCTTGAGAAGTAGAATATCTCAGATGTGTGATATTAGGGGTAACATCAAGCCCTTAAGATATCACAAGGATACTCTATAAAGGGGTAAGGGATATCTGGTGGCTCAGTTGGTTAAGGATCCGACTCTTGATTTTGGCTCAGGTTATGATTTCTGGGTCCTGAGATCCATTCCTGCCTCAGGCTCCCCACTCCGTGTATGTTAAGCCAGAGTCAAATATTTTTTGCAACTGAATTGCTGAAAGCACTTAATGTATCAGTTAAGAAGAGAACTTTAAAACTTCAAAAGTTTTGCACAGGAATCCAGGACAGAAATGTCAGTTTTTCCTAGAAAACTAATAAATAATAATGTAATATTCTTTTTAAAAAATTCTTCCATAATAAGAAGAGACCATTAAAAGTGAATAATAGGAATTTGGATGTTTATCTCAAGTAGGATTTTTAAAAATGTTTACATGAAATACCATATATTTTAAATAAAATAATTTAAGTGGAAGATCAATTGTCCATGTATAAAAATCATAAATTTTATCTTCAAAGATAACCTGTATTATATCTTTCTTTACAGCAAATAGTTACATTAAGATGTTCTGAAATTTATGTCAAAATAAAAATATCTTGGGATGCCTGGTTGGCTCAGTCAGTTAAGTGGCTGCCTTCAGCTCAAATCATGATCCCAGGGTCCTGGGATCCAGCCCCACATTGGGCTCCCTGCTCAGCAAGCAGTCTGCTTCTCCCTATCCCTCTCCCTCTTGCCCTCTCCCTCCAGCTCTCGCTCACTGTCTCTCTCTCTCTCTCTCTCGCAAATAAATACATAAAATCTTTAAAAAATTTTTAAAAATTTAAAAAATAAAAAAACAAGTGCATCCATATGGAAGTAACAATTAAATCTTGTACATGTAGCTCCTTGTTCTAACACTTGTATTATCTTCCGAAATACAATTTCTATAACTTAACATTCGGTTGCAAATGTAATTCAGCATGGGATAATATTTTTAAAAACATTCTTTTCCATCACAGAACATCATAGTACTTTTAATGGTAGAAGAGAAGAAAAAGGGGAGAAGGGTATTTTAAAACACAGAAAACAAAGACTCTAAAGGAATAATAAAAAGCAGAAATCTAGTTATTTGTAAACAATAAAATTGAAAATTAATAAAGAAAAAAGAGAAGGCAAAAAAAACCCCCTTACTATTAAGAATAAAATGAAGGTATAACTACAGATAATGTCAAGTTTAAACAAATAAAAAGATATGGACAATTTTATGCCAATAAACTTGACAACTGGGCGCCTGGGTGGCTCAGTGGGTTAAAGCCTCTGCTTTCGGCTCAGGTCATGATCTCAGGGTCCTGGGATCGAGGCCCGCATCTGGCTCTCTGCTCAGCAGGGAGCCTGCTTCCTCCTCTCCCTGTCTCTCTGCCTGCCTCTCTGCCTACTTGTAACCTCTCTCTCTCTGTGTCAAATAAATAAATAAAATCTTAAAAAAAAAATAAACTTGACAACTTACATGAAATGAAAAGATATTTTAAAAACCTTACTAAAAACTTACTAAAATGGACTCAAGAAGAAAAAGAGAAGCAGAACTATTACGTAAACATAAAATAGTTAAAAGTGATTGTTAAATATCTTCCCACAAAGTATACATCCGGTCCAAAAACTAACAATCTTTCAAAAAACTTAGATTCTCACTTTATGTAAGCTCTGTAGAGAAGAGAAAAAGAAGGAACACTTTTAAACACACTTAAGATATCCAAACTAGACTAGAAAATGAAAATAGTAATCTACCTTATTTATTAATCTAGATTTAAATATGCTAAGTTTTAACAGGCTGAATCCAGCAATGCATAAAAAAAAAGCAATGCCATGACCAAGTTGGGTTTTTCTTCAGAAATACAAGGTTACTATAATATCAGAGATTTGATGAATGTAATCAAGTACATCAAGAAGTTTAAAATCTATGATTTCTGTATCTATGGTACAAAGCACATAATGCAATTCAATATCTATTCATTAAAAAAAATCTTAGCAAACTAGCCTTTGAAAGAAATGTCTTCACAATTTCTGGACACCTATGAAACTACAACAAACGGCACAAAAAAGAGTGAAATGTTGAAAGTTTTCTTTTAAAATTAGGAAAATGGCAAAGATAGTATCTTGGCACCCACATCAGGAAATGAGTACATGGTGTATTCAAACGGGCAAGAGGAAAAAAATAACTGTCAATATAAACTCCCAAACTCAGCTAAAATTTTATTCAAGACTGACAGTTAAATAAAGAGTCTTTCAAGGAAACAAAAACTGAGTATTTACCACCAACCGATCTTCTCAAAAGGAACTTCTAAATGATGTATTTCAAGAAGGAATATGATCTCATAGGAAAGGACTGAAAAACAACGGTGAGCAAAGAGACTGATAAAAATGAGGATAAGTCCAAATAAATGTTGAATATGGAAAGCAACAATAAGTGGATTTTAGCCAATGCTCTAAAACTTCCTCACAGTGGGAAAAAAATACTAGAAATGCAGCTCATTTACATCTCAAAAACTTTATCCTTCAACAGAGAAGATTTGGCTCCTGGCAGTCAAATAAGCTTGATGTTTTCTCTTTTCCCTCCTCTACTCCAAAGATCCATAGTGGCAGAAGTTGAGTAGCAGACATGGGGAAAAACACTGTCCAAGCAGAGCCAACCAATGAGGTGGCAAGCTGCAAAGGACTCCTGAACAGAACACATCAGCAAGTGTGAAAGAGAGAGTCAAGGAGTGAGAAAAAATTTAGAAAAAGGAAGACTGTCAGGACCTAGTTAATGAAGCCCCAAGGAAAAGAAAAAGAATGTGAAGTAAAAAGGAACTCTTTGAAATATTTAAAAAAAAAAAAATCCTGAAATCCCTAGGATGAAAGAGAGATTAAAAAATAAATAAAAAGATTCTCCTTTTGCAATAGTGGAGTGATTTCCTCAAAGACGGACCATCCTGTAGATCACAACCATCAACTGTGGCAGAATACAAAAAGCAACCTCATGCTATTTCTGGAGAATAAACAGAGGTAAGTGAACTTTTTAGGGGAGTCAAAGGGATTGACACAAATTGCGTTTACCAACTTTGCATCTTTGATCTGACTGTGGGCTGTGCTAATGTCTTGACACTAAATGGTTAAAGCAACAGTGAGAAAGAGGCCATTTAGACTTGTGAAGATAGAAACTGCTGTGGTGAAAGCTGTCAAAAACTGACAGGCCCATCTCAAAAGGAGAGAGAATCCTGTTGTCAGCTGGCACGTGACCCACACGTCTGGAAAACACCCTCCCTACAGGCCAGATAAGGAAAAAGTGGACTGAAGATATGAGCTCTTGTACACAGTAGGGAAGACAAAGTTTCCAGTTTGAATCTAATGGTTAATACTCTGGGGAGGGGCTCGGGGTGGTGGATGAGTGGGGATAGGAAATACTCTTTAGAAGAATACAACAGAATTCAGAGTACCTGCAACAGTGGTCAGCAAACTTACTCTGTAAAGTGTCAAAGAATATTTATTTTAAGCTTGTGGCCATATGGTCTCTGTTGCAACTACTTAACACTGTCACTGTCACTGCAGCTTGAAGTTGGCCAAAGAGAACATAGGAACAAATGGGGGTGACTGTGTTCTAGGAAAACTTTATTTACAAAAATAGGGAGCCAGTTCCCAGGCCATAGCTTGTAAGAAATTAATGTATTAATATATAATGGGTTAATGTACTCATACTGCAGAACAAAACACACAAATATTCATTCATAAAGGATCAGAGTAGCCTTACTCATAATAGCTAACATCCCAGATGTCTACTAAGAGGTGAGTTAATAAACACAATAGGTTACCTACCAGTGGAATACTATTTGCCATGAGAGAAAAAACTGATTCCTGATACACATAAAAATGTATAAAGAATGTATGATTTTTGGATAGAGAGGAAAACATCATTTCTCTATAAGAAAGTAGCAAAGGAGGAAAAGAGGAAAAATAGAATATAAACATGAAACACACAAAACAGGCTGACAGAATAAAAATTCCAAATAAAACTAGTTTAAATAAATGCAAAAATGTTAAATTAGCTGATGAAAATACAAAAAAAAAAAAAGCCAACCCAAAACTATACCTTGATTTAAACAGAAAAATAGAAAATCTAGCTACTGCTTTTCTCTAGTAGACGTATCTATATCTAGATCCATATCCATAGTTATATTTATATCTGGAAAGGTTGAACATATAGGTATGGAAAATAATAGCCATATAGAATTTTTTTATGCTAGACAAAATAGATTTTAAGGCACAAGTCATAAAAAGATGGAAAAAGAAAAAACAGATCAAGCAAATAAAAACTATGTGTATGTACCTAGTAATATAAATCAACATTATATAATATTTCTCTTCATGAATAAATTTTTAAAAATCCAAACTGTCTCTGATGCTAAAGAAATATTTAAGCTAAAGGAAAGGGAAGGTACCATATAAGAATTTAATTCCAAAGTAGAGAAGAATGTGTATAAGATGGAAAAACAAGGAAATAAAAAATATATAAACAGCACAACCTTCATGGGAGAATTTGATGGATTTGTCCACCTCAAAATTAAGAGACAAAGGACAGTATATAAAAGTTAGCACACGCACAACAAATACACTGTTGCTAAGGCATAAGGAGTTTTCACCTAGAACACAGAAAGAACTCCTGCAAATTAGCAAGAAAAAGCCAGAAAACTGAGAAATGGGTGAAAATGTAAATAAGCAATTTACAAAGATAAGAGCTTAAAAAAATAAAAGCCCATGTCAATAAAAAGTCACAGGAAAAAATGAGTTCTAGGAAAAGAAGCAGCTGGATTATGCAGTCAAGTCAGCTGCCCTGAAACTCATGTCCTCCTCACAGACTAGCCAGGGCTAAATCTCAAAGGATAAGATGAAACATTGATTAGAATACAACACATTTGGAAACAATTCCTGCTAGACCTAGCCCACCATAGTTTTACTGATCTTATAGGCAGGAAGGATTTAAAATTTACAACATCATCAATCTTGACAGCACATTTTATCAGTGATGCTATCTTAGTTGTCCTAACAAATACTAGCCATCCAGGGCTATTTGATGTCACATCTTTTTAAGTCCAAATTCCTGTTGTCTCTGGAATTTCACAATGCCATATCAGAGGCTCAGACTTCTAGAATTCTTCATAAGCTACCCCATTTCAATGCTTGCCTCTTCACTGGATCAAATGAGAGATTTTAGAAGTCAATTGCCCTTGATGTACCAATTCAATATAAGAAAAATGTGAAACTGCAACTTTCCTCGTTACTTTTGTAAGTATGATTTGATTAAAACGGGAAGTTTTCTATATGATACAATATACATTCAGTTCACTATGTGCCTATTCCAAAACCAAAGGCAGTGCCTTAGGTTTCCTGGAGGTCTTCAGATTTTTAGCACACTTCCTTCTCACTAAAAAAAAAAAAAAAAAAGAAAAAAAAAAGCAACTCTTCATGCAGTCACTCCTTACTGTTTCTAGGGAAACACCCATACCTCTGAATTCTGAGCCAGGGTAAGTAAGTTCAGGAAGCTACTCTGATGACTTGATGCTGTTTGGAGCTGGCTCAGCCACAAGATGCCAGATGGCCTAGAAGTACCAACTGCTTAGGACTCAGGAACCAGCCATCAAGAAGTTAGCACATTAAGTCAGAAGAGTGAGCTATTATTACTGGAGGTTGAGTTGTTTCACAAGGCTTTAAACATTGTCTTTATGCCTCAACAGATGCCTATTCCTTTAAACACTTTGCAGATATAAGTTATGATCCTAAGAGTAAATTTACATCATTAATTAGATCAGCATGTATGTCATGTTGGAGTTTCTAGCGCTTGTGTATAACTATCTGTTTATGCATATGGAAAACCATACTTCTTAGCTAACTCAAATACTATGGACCAACTGCCATTGTCTCTAAGATTCTACCAGAGATACACATGTTGAAGAGTTGCTATGACTCCTCACTCCATGCAGCCTGATACTTACTTATAATTGATGGGAAATGGGATGATCATAGGATGCCTGATTAATGCACATACAAGATGTGAAAGATAAGCCATCTGTCCTAATAGGCTGGTTTTTGTGTAATCGCTGAGTTCATACGGAATAACATTTAGGTTATCTTCATGCTATCTTGATGAATGATATATCCAAGATTTGACTATGAGTGAAAATTTAGAATCATTATTCCATCATTCAATTGATTCACTTCTTCATTTAACAAATATTTATTGAGTACTCTTTCAGGTGCCAGAGGGACAGTAATAAAAAGGTCTGATAGATAATTTCTTCCATGTTACCAAGCCTGTCTTGTTTTGTTTATAAAGTCTGGATGACTAGTAGATGTGGTGACTCCACGTGTATCCATGCGTGTGACTTAACAAGGAGAACGCTTCAGTACTCTACACTTCACAACTATTTCCCTTATATTTTTAAGTTATACCTCCTGACACTTGTATGTTCAGGGATTTCCAGATAGCTCTAACTCACACAGTAGTAAATCCTGTGGGAAAAGCAAGTCAATTACATATTCTCGGACTTCCTTTTACTCCCGCCTTCTGCTTTTTCATTTCCACTTTGAAAATGTCCTAACTGAGCCTTCATGATCTTGTTTTCTCTTGGTTCTATTCCCACCAACCGATGTCTTCAGAATTTTACTTGCTGGTTTTTCCTTATATTCCTCATCTCCAAATACAGTAGTCAACAACTTCTCTGTCTCTCCTTTGTTGTTTTTATCTAACTCTTTTCCTGCTATAATTGTCTAGTATCACATCTTCAATATCACTTACTTATTGATAACTTAAATATAAATACCTATCTCGGACCAACTTACAGCTCTAGCTGGTTGTTTAATGAGCACCTTAAACTTGAAACATGACTAAAACTTTATTCCAGGGCATTCTTCTTTCTCTTTTCTCTTTCCATATTCCTCCTGAGATAAATGCATGGCTTGCTGTCTCACTGCCTTCAGATCTCAAAATAAATGTCACCTCCACAAGGCCTTCCCAGATCACCCTATAGAAAATAACATCATCTCCACCCTCCCAATCCCTGGTTTTACTCCCTATCCTTCTTACTTGGGTTTACACCTCTCCAAAACACTTATTACCAACTGACATTATAAATGTATTTGTTAAAATGTATTTATCAAAGCTTTTGCCTGTCTTTTGCAACAGAAAGGTAAGCTCCATGAAAGATGTGGTCTTTGTTTCCTGCTCTGTTATTAGTGTACAGAACTGTGCTTGAAAAGCAGTTGGAACTCGAGAAATATTTATAAATCAGTGACGGCATTTGTAAACAATCTCTTCAATGGCTTTATTGGTTTAGTTACTACACTTTGTACTCTGCACTAATTTGGAACTGAACTCATGATTTTTAAGAGTTATATCAGAAAATGATTGTGGAATCACGGATGTCCATTCTCTTAGCTCTAAGACTCTCAAAGGTAACATAGGCCAACTTCTTGTTCTGTAGAGTGTGTCTTAAAGAGAAAAAATTTTTGACTAAGGTTACACAACTAATAAAAGGGAGAAATTTTAACTAATAAACTAATAAAAGGGAGAAGCTTATTAAAGCCTGGGTTCATGCCCCTCCAACCAGTGTTCTCCAATCAAACCCTGACCCAAAGGTGTTGCTTTTCCATAGCAGGCCAATTCTTTCCGGTATTGTTTTAAAAATAATTTTTAATAAGTATTATATACAGATAGAAATAAAGAAAAAACTGATTTTATCAATAAAAATGTCATACACATAAAACTTGAGGGTAAAAAGAATATTTCTAAATTCCTAAAACTTAATTTTATTTACAAAATGTCTAGTCTAAAACATAGCAACATCCTAGGACATTGAGAAATACAGATTTAATATCCTGTAATAAACACATTTTCAGAGATGGAAGAAACTCCACGCAGGTAGGTTAGTGAGAAATAATACATAATAGAGCAAGATAACTTGGAAAAATAAAATAAGCCAATTGATATATTTCTTAACCCTGAAGATGCAGGTGCTGTAGCAGAAGAAACAAATTCAGTTAAAACATAGGATATGATTTATGAATTTTTTATTTTGAGAGACAGAGAGAATCAGAAAGAATACATGTGATGGGGTGGGGGCAAAGAAGGGCAGGGGGAGAGGGAGAGAGACAATCTTAAGCAGGCTTCATACTCAGTGCTGAGCCCATGTGGGGCTTCGTCTTATGACCCTGAGATCATGATCTAAGCTGAAATCAAGAGTCACACACTTAATCAACTGCACCACCCAGGCGCTATGGGATTTGACCTATGATTTTTGTTTTTTTTAGATTTTATTTATTTATTTGTCAGAGAGAGAGTGGGCGAGAGTGTGAACACAAGCAGGGAGAGCAGCAGGCAGAGGGAGAAGCAGGCTCCCCACTGAGCAAGGAGCCCGATGTGGGAATTGATCCCAGGACCCTGGGGTCACAACCCAAGCCAAAGGCAGTCGCCCAACTGACTGAGCCACCCAGGCGTCCCTGATCTATGATTTTAACCTTTAAAGAAGTTTGAGTTCCCTAAGAGGCAGTAGAGCATAGTGGTTACAATGTACTCCATTGTTTGGATCTGCAACTAACATTCCCTTCTGACAGGTATAAGAACTTTACAGTTATTTAACTTCTACAGGCCCCAAATTTTTATCTGTAAAACAGGACTGAGTAATAACCATGGCGTATAATAGCTATAGGAATCAACTTAGATCATAAATATAAATAATTAATGTACTATGTGACATATATTTGAGAGTTCAAAATATTATAGAATGGTATTAGTACAGTTTAACTAACTGCAATATAAAATAATTTCTAAAAGCTCTTAAATACAACATTTGTGAAAAATAATCTAAAATTTTCCAAAATCATGTTTGCGGTTGGTCATATGCAGAGTTTTTCTAACATTTGGGGTACTCTACAAAACACGAAAATTTTACATTTATCAGCACAATCAATTCTCTATACCACATAAACTGAAACTACCTCCCACGTAATACTACAATGGTAAGCAGAAACAGCCTAGTCTGTTTTCCAAAACAATGCTAATTTCAGCATGTGGAAATGTACCTCAAAACATTCATTTTGCCATGAAGATTTAAGAAAGAAGACTATAGCCCACTTTTTGATTGTCTGAAGGCCAGAATGAAAGCAGAGTGAACAAGAAGTTCAGGGAAGTATCAGGGACAAATTGTACAGATCCAGGCTGCCTACTGTTGAATCATCACACCTGATGTTAAGTTCCAAGGACCGCACGGGTCTGCCACATAGGAAGGTCACAGGTCACAAACACACACCTACAACCAGCAGTTTTTTTTGTTTGTTTTTTTAGAATTATGCATTTATGTGTGTGTGTGAGAGAGAGAGAAGAGGGGGCAGAGAGAGAGAGAGAGAGAGAGAGAGAATCTCAAGCAGACTCTATGCTGAGCATGGATCCTGATGTGGGGCTTGCTCTCACAACCTGAGATCAGGACCTGAGCTGAAACGAAGACCAGTCACTTCACTAACTGAGCCACCCAGACACCCTGCCAACAGTTCCTTTGGAGCTCCACTATTGCTAGATGGATTCTATAGTCTACCCTTCTTTTGACATGTCACATTTAACGCAGCTCCAACTCCTTCATGCTGGAGAAATGCTCTCTGGCCTCCTGGAGCTTACCCACCGGTGTGGGAAATAGATAAGAAGAAAATAATAAGTGAACAACTCATTGGATAAGAACTACAAAGAAGAGAAAGAACCAAATATTTCATATGCTGCATGCTTTTTCACTTACAAGTGATTTTAACTATGCCGCTAGTACTCCAAAACAGCATTATCTTCAACAAAGCCAAAGTCCTTCGAAGCAATCACAGAAACTTAGGTAGAATGAAATACAGCTACCAACTGACTCTAAGCATGACAATCAGTATATTCCTGCAATACAAAGTGTGTGTGTGTGTGTGTGTGTGTGTGTGTGTGTGTGTGTGTTGAGAAAAGGTGGGAATAGATGGGCAGGTAAGGGATGGACAACCAAAAGAAAGAAGGGAAAGTAAGAAGAGTTAAAATTCTTATATCAATCAAGAAGGTCATTTTGCTTAATCTTTCAGACTTCATATTTTCTAGACTGGTACCACTGGTCTCTCTGAGGAATTAGTGACCATTTGCATATTAATATATAGTTTACCATCATATATTTTACTCCCTATATTTACCCCTTTCTTGTGGTTCAGCTATTTAAAAATGTACTCTCTAGTTTTCGTTCTGGTAGAACATATTTTTAACATTTTATTCTCAGGGTTAAAAGATAAAATTTTTCCTCCACAATTACATGTTCACGTATCGTTTTCACTATATTTTTACCCGGTTACCTACCATGTAAGAAAAGAAGAGCTTTAAAATAGAAGCACTGAACTGGCACAGTAGAATACTTCCCTGGCTTCAGTGCCATTTTTAAAATTGAAATTCTTGGGTCATTCCTTCCTGACTTAGATTAAACATCCACACCTTATTTCTATCACTTCCAAAGTGCTAGGAGAAAAAAATGCAGTAACTTTTTCTTAGAAAATCTCTCTTTCCAAGATTGGGGTGCTCTCAAAAGAGCCACAAACTCTGAAATAAAGTCATCTTTCCAAACTCCAATCAATGCTTCTAAACAATGAATGTGAACATATACTTAAAAAAATCGCATATGGACACAACCCTTACCTGCATCTCTTGACAAAAGGAAGCCAATGGCCCAAAGAGAATCTGACATTGCTCGTCAGCAGTGTATGTCATCCCTGGCAACTTGGAAGGAACCATCACGGAATTGACACTCTGGGGGTTTGTCTGTAGCAAGCAGTTACTGGTCTTTGACCTGGCAATATGCAGATATGTGTAAAATTTTGAATTTCATGTAAAAACTTGTTATAATTAGCATAGTGACAGGAAACATCTTTATAATGTTAAAAATATGTTCTTACTTTGATTTATAAGTTCTACTGAGATTTATAAGTTCTACTGAATATTCATAGAAAGCATCCCTTATATGAGATTCATTTATGTACAACTATGTAAAATAATCCTAATAATAATAATATTCAAGTTAACAGAATGTTTTGGATTATAAAGGTCTTTCATAGGGATTAATTCAGCTAATCTACATAACATGGTAAGGTAGTTATTACTATACACACTTATAAGATGAAGAAACTCAGACTTGGAGCGTAACTTACTCAAAAATAATGTGTAAAGGTAAGAAATCAATTATATATGGGAAATGAGAGAATATATGGAAGGGTCTGTCAAGTGAGTATTAACAGGACAGATATATTAGTACTTGACATTGTAATACAACTTCCATTTATGAGGTGACATTTGATTTTATCATGCAGCTGATTCTTGTGAAGGCAGCCATACTAAATCACACATGTTCCTTAGGAACTACTCAAGGGTTACTGTTGCAGTGAGGTGGTGAGTTCAGATATTACACGTTTTTGTATACTGTTCTCTACACCATCACAGAATGTCCTGCATATAGCCCACACCAGAGTTATGGTAAGGCAGAAAACATTTTTGGTGGATTTTAATATTCATTGAACAGAAAGAAATAGGCTTGCCAATTGAAATGGTATGGAAACCTGAATAAAATTTATCTCTATAGCGAACTTAGCCAGCTAGGTGCCCCTCTCTAACTTCGTGAGACTTGTGGGTACTTGAAGCATTTCTCACTCACTAACTGCATTGTATATCACGTACTATTTCAGCTGCTCCTTTATTACCAAAGGGATAAATAAATAACAAGGGCTTTAAAATGAAAATTAGAGCAATAATAATGTTTCATTTCTTTTTCCAACCAGAGAGAAACTGCTCCCGCTGTTGAAAGTGGGAAAGAAGAGAATGAGAACTATTATAATGGTGACAACGATGTGTTAATGAAATAAAAATCAGAGTTTAGAAGTATCAAAATGGAAGGGTGGAGCCTTTGTTAAAGAGATTCTTTGTGATAACAGATGTGCTGAGTGATGAGCAATGAGAACGTTTCCACGGGGAAATTGTGAAGAGGCAATTAAATACTGTGACAGATAATTTTCCAACCTTACAAATCATCTTACTCATTCTTTTATAAGAAAATGTGGAAATTAAGAAGCAGATGGGTTAAATAATATGTTCCAATTCACACTATGAGTCAGTGGAAGAGCCAGCGTTGGAACCGACTGCCTTGATCCCTAATCTGGTGTCCTCTCCACTCTACTGTGCCACCTTCCCTCACTGGTAGTGGAAGCAGGCACACGTAAACATTGACAATACAACAATAGCAAATGACCTTGGTACCTTAGAAATCTTTCCAAATCTTCCTTGCTACATCGGGACCATGAAACATCACCAAGATTTTGTCCTTTAATCCATTCACCAGACATGATATGAAGACCATCAGCACATGATGGGTGGTCATTGTCATGATTAATGCCCATGCTGATTCAGAATATAATTAAAATAAAAAATTACATTAGATAAATATATTTTAACTTTTTATAACGGCAATAAAATAACAGATAAATACTTAAAATGATGGGAGATGAATTCGTTTTAAAGGTCAAAAATAAAATTAGGTTGCAGATTTATTTATTTTTTTATTTTGTTAAAGGTGAATATTTTTATTTAGTAAAAAACATTTTCCCAATCAATCTGGTAAATACCATGTTTAGTGACCTCTGTCAAAATAATCTGTAGATAAATTTTTCACAGAGAAGTACACATGAAACACATAGAGATAGTTAAGTTTTTATTCAACCACACAAGATTCTTGTTCTTGCCTGGAGATCCTTTATTCATACCGTCTATCAAATCTGAAACCACATTAAAACTATTATTTTCCCCATCTGCTTCATTAGACTGTCTTCTTCCATTCATCATGTAACACAAACTGTCCCTGGGAAACTTTCCCATTCCTGGCCATCTTTATTTTTTCTAGTGAATCTTGAATCTGTTGCTTTAAGTTGAAACTCTACTTAAAAATCTGATTTTTCTCCAGATGGATGTACTAGGAGAACGTTAAATTCATTATGTGGAAAACTGCTATATTTTCTCTTTCAAACCTCTACTTACTCCTGTATTCTCTTTTTCTTTCACTCTCTTCTTTGTGCCTTCACTTGCCACCTAGTCTGCCAAATCAAAACCCTTCAGGTCATTTATCCCTTCTCTCAGATCATCCCCCGGGGTATTTTATGTACTCTGTGAGAGAGGGCAGGTCCTGCCAGTTCTACTTCCTAAATATTTCTCTCATCTGTCACCTCCTTTCAATTCCTTTGTTACTATTAAAAGGATTATAAAGTATTTAGTCTCAACAATTATTACAGCAAATGGGGTTCTGTGCCTCTCTAATCTTTACCAACATACTCTCTTTTTCTCCTACTCTGCACCAGTGAAGTATGTTTAAAACAAAATCCACTGCCATGCCTCGGCTTCCCCATTACCTGTATGGCACTTCCCAGCTCTCTAACATGGTACCAATTCTCTTTATCTTGTTCTAAATCCTTTACTGCATTTTCTTTTCAGAAAATGATTTCTAGTGTCCCACACAGTATGTTCTTTCTTACTCTTTTACAATTATTGTCATTTAGCATTTTCTGTGTGTCGCACACCATACAAAGGGATTTATAAGTTTGAATTAAACGACTTTATGAGGTAGGGACTATTAAAACCCCATTTTTGATGATGAGAAATAACTTTCCCAAGGTTCTACAGTGAGAGAGTGGAAAGTGGTGATGTCTGAAGCAAGATGGCCAGCTCTAGAATCATGTGACTGACCGGGACACAGTTGGCATCTACGAATTCCATTCCCTCTCCTGCCCTGTCCTAAGTGCATCTCCTTCAATGTCTTCGCCTGGATAAATTCTACTTGATCTTCAAGGATACTGTCAATTACCTTCATGAGGTTTTCTTTCACTAACTGCCATCTTACATACGTGTGCTCTTTGTCCTACCATTGGATTCTGCGAACATTATTATAGCATTTTCTACGTTGCATTATCCATTTTAATGTCTGGTTAATGCTGCAACTTCTTGAGGGCAGGAATTTGCTCATCTCTCTAAGATCCTGGCATACTGGCATACTCTACAAACTGACTTAAATGCTGAAGTCACCATGCAGAACCACTTCTATAGCAGGAAAACGTTCATATAATCCCCACTGAATTCTCATAATGAAGGCTAATAGTGAAGACACGGGAAGAGGAAAGATGCGGTTTTGTACAGGCCAAGTTTGAAATGATGGCAGGTTAGTCATGGGTTCCCTTTTCTCATTCTGTATGATCTAGATAATAAAATAGTCTTTCATAATAAAAATAGCAAATAGCTAAAATATCTACATTATATTTTAAAGTGCTAATAAAAGAATTGTTATAGAAGCTGCCAAGAGAAATTACAACTGGGCTACCTATGTGTTCTCAAATCAAAATAAAAATTTTCATGACAACCGAATTACTTTTTCATTGAGATAAAATAAAACTTTGAATCAAAATTATTATATTGAATATGTTTTTGAAAGTATAAAATGATACGGCTGGAATAAGTAATTAATTTCTGAGTTAAAAATAATGAATGAATGAGGAAATCACTGTGTTTGCTAACTTTCGAAGACTTCAAAAATTCTGGTCTAAATAAAACTAAAAATACACCACTGAATATCATTTTCCATATTTTTGTGTTAGAAAAATTCAGCTCTATGTTGAACCATATTTTTCACTCCTATTCTAATTATTGTCTTTAAATACAATCTGTATCAACACACATTAATAGGATGACTGACAGATTAGGAAGATAAATTTTTTCATATTTTGAGGATAAAGAGGAAAAGTAAGATATGA
Source organism: Ailurus styani (assembly GCA_002007465.1). Lineage (NCBI taxonomy): Eukaryota > Metazoa > Chordata > Mammalia > Carnivora > Ailuridae > Ailurus > Ailurus styani. Next base: position 340,433 of record LNAC01000880.1, read on the forward strand.
TATGGAGTAGATATGGAGCAGTTTAGTTACTGGGAGGTATGGTGAAAGACGTTGAATTTGAAAGAGATGTGAATTCTGTATCTCCTGCCCCCCTATTCATGGGACTCAAGACAAGCAAATAATAATAAAGAAATAAATGTGTCTTGGTTTCCTCATTTATGAAGGACACTTTCCTAACTGGTTGTTAGGAAAATTACATGGGGATGATATAAAACACCTGCACAGTGCCTGGAATATAGTAGGAACCCATAATGATTCTTTTTATGGGGGCAAGAAATCAGAGAAATCTTATCATTCTAACTTGTCAAAAAGCACAGAAAGGTAAACATGATGATGTGCAATTTGCTGTATTTGTGGAAGTTGCTTTGCAGGAAGTTGTGGACTTAAAGGAAAACCAAGTAAAGAATAACGTCAAGAATTTGTTTTGCTTTGCTGTTAAACTAAAATAAGAAATGCAGGGACACGTGGGTGGCTCATTTGGTTAAGCATCTGCCTTCAGCTCAGGTCATGGTCCCGGAGTCCTGGGATCAAGCCCCGTGTCAGGCTCCCTGCTCAGTGGGGAGCCTGCTTCTCCCTCTCCCGTTGCCTGCCACTTTGCCTACTTGTGCGCGCTCTCTCTCTCTCTCTCTCTGTGTCACATAAATAAATAAAATCTTAAAAAAAAAGAAATTGGAAATGAGGCATAATCTTACAAATTGAATAAAATGCCTTAATGCATTTCTAGCAGTACGGTTCAGATGCAGTCCTTGCCAAGATTACCATCTCACCTCCATGAGGGAGGAATTCTGGCTCCAGGACATGTTGCTGGGTGACTCTATTTTATTAACAGCCACTTGTCCCGTGGAACATGTTCAGCTCTTCCATCTGTGGTGGTACAGTCTTTCAAACCATACACAAATGCTATTACTTCTGAAAGGCAACTGGTCTTTTTCAGAAACAATAAAACTTTTTAAATAATATGTCCATTTGAGAGAAGGAGAGGTTTTGTTTCCAAGATTTAGCAATTTGGACATTTTCCCAAAGTAGTGTAACGTGACTTTCCAAATTGGGAAGATGAAAACTTCTCATCCAGATGATCATTTTCCTTTTGGGATCCTGATTCTCATGTAAGAAATTAGCTCTAGCCATGGAGAGATGTGATGATTTAAGCATTGTTTACCATTAGTTCAATTTTCCTAAAGCTATTTAACTTGTAACAGAAAAGATTATCATTAAACTGGGATGGGGCATTTTTTTTTTAACCACACATCTGGAACTATCAGGAAACACTGCTTCATTCCGATTCTACAGATTTGAAATAAAACAAACTGTGAAGCTTTATCTGCACCAGTCACTGTATTAATCATTTACAATGATGATATCACTTAATCCTCACAATATCCCCAGCAGGTTTCTATTATCATGACTTCTATTCTCTACATGAGTAATGTGCAGAGGTTAATGGTGGAGTGGAACTCAGAGCCAGGCAGAGATGGTCAAGCAGAGAGATCTCTAAACAACCAAACTATAGTGGATCAAAACTCTCCATTTATGCATATGATTTTTTTTTGGTTTCCTGAGTAATTTTAAATGTCTCCTCTCTGTTAGCAGAAATACACCTCCACATATATAGTTCTAAAACCAAGTCACATGCATTGTATGAAAAACATTCTTGAAGTAAGACATTAAGCAACACCTCTCCTCATACTGTACAACTGAGCTACATTTTAATAATCTCAGTTTAAATTCATTTTGACAAAGAGCCTTGGGCAAATAAACTCTCCACTAACATTGTACATGGTTGTCAAGTCAACTGAAAAAATATTTTTATCTTATAAAACTTCTCAACTTGTTTAAAAGTCGCTGCCAGGAAGTTTTGTGATATCCTGCGGAAAGCTGGAGAAACATTTGGATTTTGAAGATGGTCCCTTTTGATGTTTAAAGAGTTAGAGAGGAGAACATTTATGAATTCACTCACATATTTTGCATAATTCAGAAAGGATCAGATTTGTAAACAGTAGTTCTTTAGAAGAGTAAACTTTTTTGTACTAAATATATTAAGTATTTTGTCATGACGTATTATTTCCCACTAAAAAGCCATATATTATATGGAAAATTTTATTTTAAAAAAAGAAACAAACTGTCACAATGTCTAAGTGGAACTGTATTCTATTTCCAAGAAATGACAATTTCATAATTCTGTGGCTCCATCCATGTAAGTTCACTGTTCAAGGGAAAAAAAAATCCAACTATGTTTATTACTTTTTAGATTTTAAATAATTTTAATCATTTAAATTTCATTTTTCATTAAACAATTAAATAGGTACCTCTATTGCAAGTCAAAAGTCAAAGTAAAGTAAGTCAGCAAGTGTCAAAAATTTAAAAAAAAAAAAAAAGAAGAAGAGGTACCGAAAGAGGGATTCCTTTTGCCTTTGTTGTACATTGTAAGCCAGGTTTATCTAGGAACTGAACAAACACTTGTTGAGAATGCGCTGTGTGCTGGGTGCTGTACTGAGCTGGGGTCATAAAAATTAGTAAGATCCAGTTCCTACCCTCAAGGAGTTTACCATCTATTGGGGTAAAGAACACACTATCCTTTGCTCTTAGGAAATGAACACATGCCTGGATCCTGTTAGTTCTGTCTTCCTTAAAGCTCTCCCACCTATCCTGCCCTTTCCACAGCTAGTTATATCAACCAAGACAGGAGCTAATTCTCACTTCTGGACTCTTGTACTGTTTGACTGGCCTCATGCCTATTAACTCTTCACCTTATTAAACCATGCTTTAATTACTTCAGCTTGTTATGAACACATTAATACAAAAACTAGTTTCCTAGGCAATTTTTTTTTAAGAGACAAAGAGAGAGAGAGAGAGAGAGAGAGAGAGAGAGAGAGAGCAGGGGAGGGAAGAAGTAGAGGGAAAGAGAAAGAGAGAATCTCAAGGAGACTTCCTGCTGAGTGCCGAGCCTGAGGATGGGCTCAATCTCATGACCCTGAGATCATGACCGTAGCTGAAACCAAGAGTTGGATGCCAAACCCACTGAACCACCCAGGCGCCACCCCTCCATGCAAAATATTTTAATATTCCTTAGCAAACAGTGATACTGAAAATGTGAATAATGAACCATGTGTATCAAAACCCTATGGCATGCTGATATTTGGTTAGTCGAAATGCAGAGTCCTGGGTCTTGCCACAGTGGATTCAAAGAGACTATCTAGAGATAAGGCCTAAGAAACTATATTTTAACTTATTTTCCAGATGATACTTACTCAAAATTGTAAGAAGCCATGATCTATAGGACAAAAACCCAAGCTTTTACATCTAGAATTTAAGTGTTTGGACAGCAAGAATTCTTGACATTAAATAAATGTCTACAGGCTTACAGCTGATAGCGAATCATAGAAGCGACTAAATATTCTGTAAATTTGACAGCAAGTTGAAACTAACACGGCCTCTTCCTGACTTAGAGAAATTATAAGCCTGAAAAGTCTGTAGATGATCTGCTCAAGAAAGGTTACTTGCCTGACTCTGGACCACACATTTGCCAAGATACATTCAAGAAATGCGAACAGAAAGCCAATTCTTATAAGACCACTCATTAGCTGGGTGATTTTTTCCCCTCTTCCACCTACTCACTCTGACATCCAAACCTACATTTGGAGAGAGTCTGTTGTGGGAACGCTGCCACATCTATACTGGCTTAAGTCCCATTATGATTATTAACTTGGACAAACTACTTATTACTCTAACTGGTATCATTATCTAAATAATGGATCAAATACAAAAGCTGTGTTAGTGGTCTACAAGGGTCTCCATAATAAGCTTACTTCCTGCCAATCCAGTAAGAATTCTGAAGGATATGAAATCAGTTCCTTGAATGAGGAGAGACATATATGGCCAATGGAAGTCAAAGATCTCCTTTTTACATTACAGCATTCATAAAAATAAATATAGTACTCCTAATTGTTATTATTATTCATGCACTCTGTATTATGTGTCAACCACTATGCCATGCAATTAAAGCATGAACAATCGAACAATGAACCTTGAAAGGAAAACTTATCCAAATTGTAGGGATGAAGAAAATTCGTACAGACACATTGACTTGCCTCAAGTTTATTCAGTGAGTAGCTGGCATGACAAGAATTCAAGCCCAGGTCTATTTCTCTAATATATTTTCCCTAGCACCTGCCCACTGAGTAGTTTCTAGCCTTAGCCAAGGCATGTATGCCACAGGAAGATACTTGTGACTTCTGCTATAGAGAATCCCAAAGGGTAAAATGTGGTAAAAGGGTACAACATAGTTACATGTGGCCATTAACAATTTTAGTAGGTCAAGGAACATTAATTAAAGAATAATTAAATTTGAACATTTGAAGGAGCAATGGAGTTCTAGGGGTAAGTAAGGGTATAGTTATTTTTTGATTATTAAAGTAATTTGTTGTTAGTTATTGTATTCCCATCTTAATAGTCCTAGATTATGATGTATGCCTTTATCTTCATTTCTCATTTACTTTTCACTGTTTGTCTACTGATCCTTTAGAATATATTCTCTCTTTCTTATAGTAGATGCACATTAATGTAGAATGAAAAGCAAAATTTTTACTCCCTTCTGAAAGGTACTCTTCTGGCAAGCTGAGAGAGATTAGCCAAATTTTGGTTTGACAGGGTGTCTCCTGGGACGTATGCTAGCTTCTTATTGAATTAGCAGAATGGAATATTACTCAGCCATCAGAAAGGATGAATACCCAACTTTTGCATCAATGTAGAAGGGACTGGAGGAGATTATGCTAAGTGAAATAAATCAAACAGAGAAAGTCAATTATCATATGATTTCACTTATTTGTGGAACATGAGAAATAGCATGGAGGACATTAGGAGAAGGGGAAAACGAAGGGCAGAAAATTGGAGGGAGAGATGAACCATGAGAGACTATGGACTCCAAGAAACTGAGAGTTTTAGAGGGGAGTGGGTGGGGGGATGGATGAGCCCGGTGGTGGGTATTAAGGAGGGCACATTGCATGGAGCACTGGGTGTTATACGCAAACAATGAATCATGGGACACTACATCGAACACTAATGGTGTACTGTATGGTGACTAACATAACACAATAAAAATTTTTTTTAAAAAGAACTAGCAGAATTTTAGATTAAATAATAAAAATAGCTAAAAGTGCTGGATTTGGCCCTTCCAAGTCCCTGACTTCAGGACTTACATGAAATAGTTGGATAGGCCTGTACCCAGACTTCAAGGTAGACTCATCTCTACTGGTATATAACCTAACTATTACATTTCCACATAGTTAATTTTCTATAGGAATACAAAATATCATCAGGTACCAAAAATATTTTGCCACATTTATATTTATATAGTTATAAAACTGCACATTTTTTTTTCAGTTAAGGCAACTGCATTCCTTGACCCAAACTAATTCTCCTATTCTATTTCTGGAACTCAACTATCCTCTACTTTGAATTTCAAGAGGACTGCCCAAGGCATGAGTATTTGTACAACAAATGCTTACACATTCAAACACATGTTTGGGTGCCTATAATGTACAATGCACTCAACGTTGTGGGGAGAAAAAAATGTATCAGACAGTAAGTCTATTTTCACAGAGACTGCTGTTCAGTAAGATATATGTGTAGGGGTTTATAAATATCAGTACAAATCAGTATGTATTAGAAATTAAGTGGTATTTACAATAAACAGTACAGACGAGCTAAAAAAGGAATTATATTTCCAGCCAGACTTTTAGGTCTAATTTCATAAAAGTGAGAGCTTTTGCCTTGGCCATTAACAGATAAGTAAAATTGCAAGAGATATAAATCAGTGGGACTGGGAGTTGAAATAAGAAAAAAACATTAAGAAAGACAAACTTTGAAAGTTACGGATTGTTTGTATTCATGATATAGAGAAGTGGATTATACAATGAGAAAGGTAGACTGGGACCACTATAAAACTCATGAATCTAAAGCTGAGGAATTTGGAGTTCACTTATTTGAAGGAAAAGGGCAACAAAGATTTCTGAACTAAAGGGTGAGACAGATCTGAAAGATAAAGTGCTACAGTGTAAAGACCAAGGAAGCAGGTATTGCAATAGTCCAAGCCTGGAAGAATGACAGAATAAGTAACAGACAGATGGATAGCTCTTTCACTTGAAAAATGAGTAAAATTTGGCAACTGATTATGAGAGGAATTAAGGGGAGAAAGAGTTAAACATGTTGCAGATGTCTCAGCTGAAGAACTGATAGCTGATGCCAGTAACAGAAATGCAGATGTCTGAAGAAGCAGGTTTATAACCTGGTCCTACCCTTGGTTCTATTCCAGGCACAATTTCCAGCAGAGTATGTAAGTAAATGTCATTGATTTCAAAGGCTTGTTGGTTCACAAGACATCTGCATTCTTGGTACTCTGGCAATACTTAAAACTTTAGCAGGTGCCGCAAATATTTATTGCCTTCAAGGAGCTAACTTTGCATATTTATTGCCTCATTATCCTCCCAGTTCTGAACAAACTCCTGAATTGCCAACTTAGTGGAAAAGCCATGGCTCCATGCCAAAGTTCAGTAATATAGATTAGTCTTTCCCTCTGGTTCAACAAGTAAAACAAAACCCAAAAACACATAAGCATTTTTTGGCCATATCAAAAAATGTTCTGTTTTTATAATGACATGATTTATAATTTCCCCTAACTTATGTAATTTTATCCACTCAACAACTCTGCATAGTAGGCAATCTAATGACCATATGAAAGTTTTAATCAGTTAATAAATTATATATGCTTAATGCACTTTCTTTTAACTTATCAAAATACATAACTCTGTTAGAGATTTTTTATTTTCTTGACACTGTTGCAAGTATAAGGCATCATAAATGTGCTAAAATCAAATTACAAAACTGTGTCATATACCAATCTCAAGACAAAGAGTTTTGTCCACAACTTTATGACCCCTGGACTATTTCAAAATATAACATACCTTAAAAGGGCATTTTCTACATATAGGAAAAGAAAGTACTGAGCCATCAGATGCTAATTGCCAAATAAATAAGTATTGTTTTATTAATGTAAAACAGTGACCATTTTCAAGTCTTTAGGATTATTTTTAATGGCTACATATTTAAGTAATGGGCCCAACTTTAGCTATTCAGAAAAAGGTGAGATGTTCAACTATTCTAGTAAGCAGAGAAACACAAATATAAATTAAATTAGAATTTAAAACATGTTATATACTCAAAGCTGGCAAAAGGAGCTGAAAGTGCAGGCACAAGCAGTCCTCTAAATTTGGAAACCAACTGCCACATGGCCTCCAAAAATAGTGCACCACTTCATACTCCTCTCAAAAATGTATAAGAATATCTGTTTCCCCACACATTCCAATGCTTTACACTCACTTACACTGTTATCGAAATATCACTTAACAGCTCTTTACTGAGCACATACGAAGGGTGTTAGACAATGTTAAATAACATCCACAAAAAAGAACAGAAACAAAAACCAAACCAAAACAAGACACAGCCCCTGTCCTCGGGAACCACAATCTAATTAGACACTGGGAGATCAAATGATGATACAAATAATGTAAACCTGCAACAGTGAAAAAATTAGGAATGAAAACTACAGTCTATGAGAACATATGTTAAGAGATTTAACTTATCCGTAGAGTACTTTTGTGAAGAAATGATGAGAGAAAGGAAGAAAATTGGGAGGAAGGTAGGAAGAGTTTTCCTGCCAAGGGAAAGAAATGGTTCTTATAGTGGAAGTAAATATGGATAAATCTATAAATTTATGTATAGATTTATGTAACCAGATAGGTGAAAGGAGAACTGTGGTGGTCTGACCTGGCATTCTATGAATGATGCTAAGTTTTGTGTATGTTTGATTGCTTAGTTTTGTTTTCAATAAAAGCCATCGATAGACCCCCGTGAGCTGTGTGGTGCCATTTTTTTCTAGTGGGGCTTTTGTCACTTTTTGTATTGATTTGTATGAGCTCATTTATACTAAGGAAAATATTACTTTGTCATGTATCTTGCAGATACTTTAAATGATTGTGATTTATCTTCTGACCCTTGTATTTCTTTCCTTGTAATGATATTTGAGTTGTTAATTTTGTGACTTTTCCTTAAATATTTCTAGATCTCATATCTAGAATGACAGACATTCCCTACTAAAAGACAAAAAAAGAAAAAGCTAACAAAACAAAAAAGTCAATGTATGCAATCATTTTGGTGCATTCTGATGTAATATATAATGTACAGAATCAGATTTCTGTTATATCTATATATATTTTTTTTTTGAGAGAGAGAAAGAGTGCATGTGTTGGTGGGGAGGTGGGAGAGACAGAGTGGGAGAGGGAGAGAGAGAAAATCTTAAGCAGGCTCCATTCCCAGCGTGGAACCCAATGGGGAGGGCTCAATTTCATGACCCTGAGATCATGACCTGAGCCAAAATCAAGAGTTGCACACTTCACCAACAGAGCCACCCAGGCACACCAGATTCCTGTTTTTTTTTTTTTTTTTTTTTTTTTACTGAGTGATTCATTTTTTCCTACTGATTAAAGGTGCAGCTTTAATTATATGCTACATTTCTACACCTTTTCCTACTTAAAAGTTTATTTTTTTACTCTCTCTTCCATTGACTTATTTCTTTATTCAAGCACCAAGACAAACTGCTTTATCTATTATGAAATGTTTTAGTGTCTGATAGAGTTCACCCTTCTCCTCCCCACTGTTATTTCTTAACAACAAATTTCTTATGTTGATTTTTCCACATGGGACATACAACTTGTATGTCTAATTAAAAGAAAAGGAAAGAAACTGCTGTGGGCATTTTTGGGCAGGTCACATTAAATTTATATAGAGATAATTGTCATTTTATAATATTGACTGTTCCTATCCCAAACCCGAAAATGTCTTTCCATTTATTTAAACCACTTTTATGACTCTCTGTGTGGATATAAATTCTTCTTTTTATAAGTCTTGTACATTCCTTGCTAAGTATTTTCCTAGGTATTTTATCTTTATTTTATTTTATCTTTTGCTATCTTCAATATAATGGAATTATTTTCTTTCTTTAGAGTGTCCAAGTGGCTGCTTATGTACTGAAAAGCAAAAAGTTTTACATATTTTTGTAACAGGCCAAAACAATTCTCTTGTTCTAATAGAGCTTTTTTTTTTTTAGTCGGTTATCTTGAGTTTCCCAAGTATACAGATAATGCTCATTTTGCCATTACTTTCTGGTTTTAATTTTCTTTTAAAATTATGAAATATTTTCAGAAAACAAGTATGTGTAATATAAACATTTACACATACTAAATCTATATTTGTGTGTGTGTATGTGTTATGTAGTCAAATACAACTTAAACATTAAGGCAAACCATCACACAAGTAAAAAATCTTAACAATCTGATCAATTCTAAGATGCCAAATCTTTCAATCAGTTCTTGTGTTTCTGCCTTCAAAAGAAGGCACAAAGTATGCACTGTTTTAGAAATCGTTTTAATCCTGAAATCCTAAAGACAGGGTCATATATTTTCTCTAAAAAGTCTTGTCTGTGACATATCAGTCTCTATTTTATCCAGAATTGATTTTTGTGAGTAATCTGAAGGTATCCAATTTCATTTTTATATATGCAGTAAACTAATTGCATCATCGTGTTCTTCTCAAAAGTCAACTTTCTCTACTGATCTGCCAAAACCTTATTCAAACATCAGGTTTTCATGTAGGCATGGACCTGTTTATGACTCTGTATTTTGTTCCATTGGCCCATATCTGTCCCTATTTGCATAAATGTCAAGATGTCTTAGGTACTATACTTTTGCAATTGGTCTTGATTTCTGTTAGGGAAAGACTCCCACATTATTCTCCTTCTCATCCTTCTCTATCTGTGCCTCTATCTACATCTCTTCCTTCTCCAATTAAGTTTTGGTTATTTGCCTATTTGTATTTAAATACAAATTTTGAAAATATTTGCCAATCACAATACAAGAAGCTGTAGTGGTGGTCTATTTACTGTAATGAAATTTCCATGAATCTTTAAATCATTTACAGCAGAACTAACATCTGAAGAGAATAATTTATCCACAAATATGGTTTATTTTCATTGACACAAATACTTTTTGTTGGATTCATTCCTATGTACTTGGTGTTTTCTATTGCTACAGTAAACAGTATTCTCTTTGTTAATGGCATTTTATATTTTGTGTTGATCGCTGATTTTTGTATATTTACCTTATATTTAATAATCTTACTAAATTCATAAATTAATTCGATACTTATACATTACATCATGTTTTTATAGGGAATCACACCATTTGCAAATTAAAGTAGGTATGTTTCTCCCATTCTCATCTTTACAGCTCTTACCTATTTTTCTGCCATGCTTGTGTCTCCAGTATATACATGGATGTTGTAAGATTCTTGTGACTGTCTCAATTTTGTTGAAATGTTTCTAATATTTCACCATTAAGAATGATGTTTCTCAGGGGTGTCTGGGTGGCTCAGTTTGTTAAGTGCCCGACTCTTNGATACTTCTACATTACATCATGTTTTTATAGGGAATCACACCATTTGCAAATTAAAGTAGGTATGTTTCTCCCATTCTCATCTTTACAGCTCTTACCTATTTTTCTGCCATGCTTGTGTCTCCAGTATATACATGGATGTTGTAAGATTCTTGTGACTGTCTCAATTTTGTTGAAATGTTTCTAATATTTCACCATTAAGAATGATGTTTCTCAGGGGTGTCTGGGTGGCTCAGTTTGTTAAGTGCCCGACTCTTTTTTTTTTTTTAAGGATTTTATTTATTTATTTATTTATTTATTTATTTATTTATTTATTTATTTATTTATTTGACAGAGAGAGAGAGATCACAAGTAGGCTGAGAGGCAGGCAGAGAGAGAGGAGGAAGCAGGGAGCCCGATGCAGGCCTCAATCCCAGGACCCTGAGATCATGACTTGAACTGAAGGCAAAGGCTTTAAACCACTAAGCCACCCAGGTGCCCAAGTGTCTGACTCTTGATTTCAGCTCAGGTGTTTATCTCAGGGTTGTGAGTTCAAGCCCAGTGTTGGGCTTGATGCTGGGCATGCTGCCTACATTAAAAAAAAAAAATTATGTTTCCCATCAATTTTGGTAAATACACATCATTAAATTTTATCTTATTGGGTTTTTTTATTGGACATCTACTGAGATCCTATAGTTTCTACCTTTAATCTATTAATGTGGGGGTTAAGATTTTTAAATGACAAATGACCTTTGTTATCCTGACACAAAGCCAACTTTATTTCCTTGTATTATTTTGTTTACAATGTTGCTTTATTTAGAAAATGTTTTTTTCGTTATACTCAGATAAGAAAGGACTGTAGATTTCCTTTCTCATAATTGTACTTACTGATTTTTATTTTTATTTTAATATTTTACTTATTTATTTGACAGAGAGAAAGAGCACAAGTAGGGGGAGTGAGCAGCAGGCAGACGGAGAGGGAGAAGCAGGATCCCCAAGGAGCGGGGAGCTTGATGTGGGTCTCTATCCCAGGATCCTGGGATCTTGGCCTGAGCTGAAGGCAGACTCTTAACCCATTGAGCCACCCAGGCACCGCCCCCCTTATTGATTTTTATATTACATTAATACTAGCTTCAAATAGTGAGTTGTAGGGTGTTCCTTTATTTTCTAGAAAAGTTAGATTAATATTAGCATTATTTATTCATTGAACCTATTTCTGTCTGAACTGGTGTTTTCTTTGGGAAGACTGCAATGTGCTGACACAATTTTTTTAAATGGTTATAGGGCTTTATGTCCTATTATGTTTTCTTAGAATTTTCCAATTTCATCTGCTTTTAATTTTTGTCATGATAGTATTCAGTGTATTTTCTTAGTGTCTTTTTAATACCTTTGGTATCTGTTATTCTACCTTTTCTCATTTCTAATACTGATGAATTGTGCATTTTTTCCTTGATCAATTTTATATTTATCAATTTTATTTGCATTTTTGTAGATCTAATTTTGACTTTGCTTTTCATTTTCATTGCATTTTTCTATTTTATTAGTTCCTACTCTTTGCAGTCTTTCTTCTAATACCTTTTACTTTGTTGTTATTTTTCTAACCTCTTAATATGAAAACTTAAGGTCATTAATTTTGAAATTTAATTTTTACATATGTGTTTAAAGTTACTCATTTTCCTCTGTGCGCTGCTTTATCTGCAATGCTACAAACCTGCAAAGTGGCTTATTTGTTCTCTGGTTTCCCTAAAGATTTCTTCTTTGTTCTGTGGGTTTTTTAAAAGTATGCTTACAAATTTCTTAATGTATGTATTTGTTTTCTTTTTGTTATCAGTTGTTTAACTAAATTGTATTGTCATAAGAAAAGTTCATCTGCATGCTAAATTTAGGAAACTGTTTAGACTTAAATAAAACAATATATGCTCATTCTTCATGAATATCTGGTATGTTTTGAAAGAGCAGATTTTCCTTATTAATTGGTTGGTTTTATATCTGCCCAGTGAACCAATCTTTCTAGTTGTTCAAATCTTTTCTCTTCCACAGAGACCTTTCTGTTCAATTGATCTAAGAGTTATAGAATGTGTGTTAAAACCACCTACTATTGGGGACTGGGTGTCTCAGTTGGCTAAGCATCTGTCTCTTGATCTCAGGGTTGTGAATTTGAGCCCCGTGTTGGGCTCCACCTGTGTGTGGAACCTACTTAAAAAAACCCCAAACAAGCAAAAAACAAATCAACAACAATAAAAACCTCCTACTATGATAGTGGTTAATTAAACTGTTTTGTTAATTTATCCATTTATGCTCTGAAGCTCTGTAATTAGAATATGTTTGATCCTGATGGATTTTTTTTTTTTCCATTCCATGTCCTGAAGCAAGCTACTTGCTTCCAGCAGGCTGGAAATACACATTGCCATGTGGGGGCTATGAGACTTTGGCTCCCATTTACCAGAATGCATTCAACCCTCAGCTCTTCCATCCAGTACCAAGATTTAGCCCCCAGTGAATGAGAAATTCCAGCTCTTTTATATGGAAAGATTCCTTCCTCTCTAGCATGTGTAAGTTTCTCCTTCTGGCTCTTTATCTTGGCTATTTATATTTTTTTTTTAAAAAGTCTCCTTTTGGGATTTTTGAGCATTTGTAATGGGAATGGGAGACTTCAATGTCTTTTCAACTTCCACTCTATCCAAATCTTAATGTGAATCCTCGTGTGAATTTTTAATGTGAAAAGAAACGCCAACATATTACTTAGATATAACAATGAAGTTCCCTAGGAAGAATATTTTTCCATTTCTGCTAGAAAATTAGTACATTTGTATATTCAGCTCTTCAATAAGGCAAAGGAGGTTATATAAACTACCTTCTAGAAAAAAAACAAATTTATCTTCATTTAATAAATACATTTTTGAGTTCACACTGTGCCAAGTATGCAAATACTATTGCTCTAGGATGCTAGGAATATAATAGTGAACTAAGGAGGAAAGAAATCACTATACACATACAGATAAATCAATGGATAGACAAATATATAGTTGGAATTGGAAAAGTTTTGTGAAAAATAAAAGCAGGAAGAGGGTCATAAGCTGGGGCTGTGGTTATGTCTACATTTTTAAGAAATGTTAACAGAAAGGTCTCACTGAGTATGTGATAGTTGAGCAGGTACCTAAAGAAGAAAGGCAAAGGCTCGGAAGTGGGTGTTTTGAGTTACAGAAAAGAAGCTGATGCATCTGGAGTCCTGTTAGTAAAAATCCACATGAGAGATGACGGTGGTTTGTTCCAGAATGGCAATGGTAGAATTAGTGAGATATTAGCAGAATATGGATATATTATGAAGGCAGCTTCAACATTCGTGGATTGAACGTGGAGAGTGAGAAAGAGAAGGCTTAAGGATAATTTCACTGTGTTTGGTTGAGCAGCTAGAAGGATGGAGCTTCCAACTATTGTGATAGGAAGACCTGAGGGGGAAGCACTTCTAGGTTGTGGGGATTCATTTCTGTATATGCATGATGGAATAAAGTCTCACTCCATGTGGCCTTGGGTATATTTACAAATAAACAACATTATTTTTGTAAAACTTTACCTGATAACTTATTAAAAGTTTCATACAATATTTAAAAACAGTCTAAACACTCTGTGCATAAAGCATCTTTTGTCTAACAAATTTTCATTGACATTCCATGCCTAAGAATATTTTACTATGAAAATTACTATATTAAAGCATTCACTTATTTTATACATATTTGCCAAATGCCTAATATGTCCCAAGTACTATCAAATGCAGTAAGAATCCCACGATAATAAAAAAAGGGCATGGTTCATTACCTCTTGGAGCTTGCAGCCTGTGAATAGATGAATGAATGTATATTTATAAAGAGTGTCATTAAGTGCTTAATAGAGAGACTAACTTACACAGAATACATCCTGTAGGAAATGGTTATTGATATAATATATGAATTATTATCAGTAAGAGATAATAATGTGGCTGCAGTGCTGACAATAAGAGGGAGCATAGTGTGAGGTATGGCGGAAGAGATAAGGTAGGGTCAGATAATACAGAGCTAGCCCACCAGTAAGTTGAGTAAAGTCAAGGTACTTAGAAGTATCTTTCAGGGGGCAGTGGATAGCTCAGCTGGTTAAGCGACCAACTTGATTTCAGCTCAGGTCATGTTCTCAGGGTTGTGGGATTGAGCCCAACAATAGGCTTTGCACTGGATATAGAGAGTCTGCTTGAGATTCTTTCTCTCCCTCTCCTCCCCCTTTCTCTCCCTGTCCTTCCCCCTCCCCACTAGCGTACACACACTCTCTCTTTTTAAAAAAAGTATCTTTCAGGATTTGTGACAGTGCTAACAGTATGAATTCTGGATTTGGACACTTGACTCTGAACATCCACTTGGGCGCTGAATTAGCTGTGTGAGCTTTGGCAATCAACTTCTCTAAAATAAAGCTAATATTATTACTACCTTCCTTCTGCAGGTGGGAGCAGAAGTCTTTGGTCTCGATGTGTTAAGTGTAGTTTTGTTGTCCAATAAACCTCCAGACTTAGCAAGGTCAGAAAAATACTCTTAGGGTTATATTACTAACAATTATCTTTAAAATTATAATTTCCCTGATAATTTATATATTTACAATATCTAAGACCTGGGGATAAATTTTAGTAAGAGCTTACCCAATATGAGAGGCTATTTCACTTTTGGTTGGAATTAACAGAGAGGACTGAATTATTTATGGCCATAAAGAAAAAGGATGTGATATGTATATATGGTATGTATTTATATTTTTTGTTATATAAATTATGTGTATTATGTATACATGATATACATAATATATTGACATTTTTGTTATAACATATATATGTAAAATACATATATAACAAAACAATCTAAAACCGCTAACTATTTGTACAAAAAAAAATCTTACATTACTGGCAAAGGATTGTGTTGCAGAATTTACAACTAAAAGTACTTCACAGATACATGAGAACAGATGTATACAATTCAATTACAGACCACCTTTCAGGCTAAAAATAAAAATACTGGGCTCTCTACCAACCCAAACATGACTTCCATGCAGCACTAACTTAGAATAAGTATTATGTGGCAGGGCTACGCAGAGTGGGGTCTGTGCCCTGGCTGCCAGGAGACGAACTCTTTCTTAAAGATTTGTATCTAGATAAGTAGCTGGCATGAGAATGTAAATCAGCTATATCAATAACACACAGTTGAATTCAGCTGACTGTATTTTCTCTCTTTCTTTTTTTTTCCCTTCCTTATTTCAAGACTTTTTCAATGAAGCAAGTAATGTGCTGTATTCTGGCATAGCCCTTACATCATCAGAGACCACATTTTGAACAGTAAGATAATTTATTGAGCAGTTAATGAACAATCAAATTTAATGGAGAGAACTTTACTCCATACACTAAAATAGATTCTAGGTGGTCTTCTAGTGCTCAATGGTGAAAAAGGGAGAGAGAGAGAAGAGTGAGAGGAGAGAGAGAAGAAAATATAAAACAAGTAGACAAAAATGTGTTTTTTAAATTTTAGAATAAGGAGGCACTTCTTTAACCATAAAAAGCTACAGAACAAATAATAAAAAAAGACATTTGACTGCTAAAAAAGTTTGCAGTTCAAAAACACGAAAAAACAAAGATTACATTAAGAGAACTAGAGAAATCTTAATATATTTGATGAAAAAGGAAAGCTCAATATCAAAAGAACTCCTGAAAAATTAATCTCAATTAGCTTCACTTCCCTCATCTGTAAAAAGACAATAATCACAAAAGATACCTCCAGATTTTTATGAAATTGTATTATATAGGAATACCCAGCATTTGGTACAATGCCTTCTAACAAAAGAAGACATTATTATTTTTATTAGAAATGTTTCAGCAATCTAATATAAATATGATATCTTAAGACTGAAAAAATATTGTATAATTATGCAGCAAAAGTTAGCTTTGCAATTTGGGATGGTCCAAAGCCGGCACATAGGTCTAGTCCTTGCCCAGCCCCTGGGAAGTAACCTGGAAGCTTTTGGAATATCTTTTGTGATAAAAATATCTTTGTTTACCTGGGGTCCCTAGGACAAGCCTGATAGCTTATACTAATGATATGATCTTGGGGTAGGGCTTGGCCAGTTTGATCTCTGGAAAGGATGGAGAATAGAAGTCTGCCTTGTGGGTGGTCAGTCTTGCCTCCACGACCAACATTACCATCTATTATAAACGCTGGATACCAAAGCTCAGGTGAGTTTCTTGGGTCAGCAATACTTTGTGTGTGTGTTTTCACACATCATTGTTTAGAGAACTAACACACAGATTGTTCTGTACAACTCCACTGGGACAAGACAACTTTAAGTTTGTGCCATGTGTCCCCTGGACTCAGCCCCATATGCCTGTTCCTTTGCTGATTTTAATCTATATCCTCTTACTGTAATAAACTATCATTTGAGTAACATGCCATTATTGAGTTTTGTGAGTCCTACTAATAAATTAGGGAACCTGAGGGTGGTCTTGGGGACACTCTGCAAACACAGTAATCTAACCACAATTTATACATCAGTAATAAAGTATGGCTTGAAAACAAGATAAAATTTCTTACTTTAATAAATTATTATTTATAAAGATCATAGAAAATATATAAAATGTAGTGCATATGTGTATACATGTGCACTCAAAAAACTCCATCATGTTCATGAACAATTTCCTAAGGTGTTACTTATGAAAATAAAGTTTTAGTCTCTATCATAGTAAATTAATGAAGATCCCATTTGTATTTCATGAATATAAATACATTTAATACCAATAAAACATTCTATTGTTGAAAATAATCTTGGTTATAAGAAAAAAAAAATCACATCCCTTGACCTATTGTTTAGAAAGGAAAATAATTTTGAAAAACAATCATAAACATCAGTATAAATCATTTATTTCCTCTTTCTTGCTATGGATACTAATCTATACTTTTTTTTTAAAGATTTTATTTATTTATTTGACAGAGAGAGAGATCACAAGTAGGCAGAGAGGCACGCTGAGAAAGAGGAGGAAGCAGGCTCCCCGCTCAGCAGAGAGCCCAATGCGGGCCTCGATCCCAGGACCCTGAGATCATGACCTGAGCTGAAGGCAGAGGCTTTAACCCACTGAGCCACCCAGGTGCCCCTAATCTATACTTTTGTATATAATTACATAGAAGATTTTTTATTTGGCAATTTCCCAAAGGAAAATCGATACAGTTTTACATTTAAGATTCCTTTGAAATAGTAAAAAATGTATTTTTTTTGTTCTCTTTAATTGCTCAAATTCTCACCCTTAAGCCTCAGTTTTTATAACTTGGTGGCCCTTACTGACTTTTCCAGCCATATGTGGAGTTTCTCTGGGAAATTCTAGAAACCAAATTCAAGGTAACAAACATAAACACCCTCATCCCAAATCAATTTAGAAGCATTTCATGTGTGATTATAAAGGCATCCTTTAATTGACAAGTATAAATGGAATCATTCTGTCATTCTAAAATTGTGGTTTGCAGAATTATATGATCCATTTTCTGCATAAGTAAATAAATTGGGAAAAGTTATAACCTCTCCCCCCCCAAAAAAAAACAAAAGAAAGAAATTCGAAAGGACAAAAAAATAAGAATTTCACCAATTCACTTACATAGTTGACTTAATTATATCCCTAAGTAAAAGATCTCTGTTGATTTGTGTGCGTGAGCACATAGGATCCATAGATATATTTATCCAGCATTTGTGAAAACTGCCTATTTGAGAGGCTATGTGTATGTATTGTTTTTTATTTCTTCTTCCTACATTTTTCTTTCATTGTGCTTTATATCTTATACTGGATGATGATGATATAATTTATACATATGACCTCTCTCTTCCTTCGTATGTACTTTGCTAAAGAGACAATTATTCTGTTAGTGTATCCCACTTTCTAGTATTAAGAAAAACAATGGCCTCTACTTTTAAGGCAAATATTGCTTACAAGGAAAGAGGATTTTTAAAAAGTAACTAAGTATTTCAACATATATCACATGTCCTGGTCTTAATCCATCAAGCATTACCCTACCTTTGGCACATTTCTATTGATTTTGGGTACAGCTCTATAAAAGTCAAATAAAATAATATTTTACTACCATTTTAGCCATTCCAACCTGAGTTCCCGGTCATAAACCAATGTTTCTACTACATAAAGCTCAAGTGGCCTTTCCTTAAACTATATCATTTAGTTTTTTAAGTAGTTGGAAGTTCTTGACCAAGCCTTTGCACGTTAATAAAGCAACTTGCATCATGGCTGGTCCCTTAAATTTGTGTTTTTCCTACATTTTAGAATACATCAGAGATTAAAGAAATTTATTTTACATATACTAAAGTAAAGTAAGATTGCTTCATAAAGTGAAACTTCTACTATTCAGGTTACTTGTCTGTTTCATAAAAGTATACGGAGATTTCTTATATACCATGTTGCTAATGCATAGCTAAAGAGTGAAAATTATGTTATTAGAAAACTAGCATTTAACTTATAAAAACTCTACTTATGAGGAATTTGCACTTGTGGTCTTAAATTTTTTTAATATCAACTTTTTCTTGCCTCTACACATTATTTTCAGTATGTTTTGTTCAAATAAGGCTCACAGTTTTCCGTAATATGATTAAACTAGAATATTTTTAAATCATGAAAATTATATTGGAATCAAGAGTCTAAATCCTATCATTCCTGGAGTGCAACACTGAATTAGTTTATTGCAGGGCATACTTTTCCTAAGGGTGATGATCTTAAAGTGTTATTTATCTTTTTTTTGTTTCTTTTTCAAATAACAAACACTTTGTATTCTAGGACACTCCAGACTGACCCCTGAAAGCCCGCATGGGAGGAAATGAAAGTATATTTACACATTTAAAAATAGCGACATCAAAAATCAACCACTGTTCATAATATCTTATTTCTTAGAGTAGGTTATGGGCACGTGGTCATACTCAATTTCTGAGAACTCATTGAGCTGTATAATTATAACTTGATCATTTTTCTATACTTCAGTTTACTTGAATAGAAAGTTTTTTTTAAATCAAACACTGTTAAATCCTATAATTCTTGTGAGCTTTCTTATACCAACCAAACTCCATGGCTCAATTTACTCAATTGTCTCCTGAGTCCAGGCATATAATGAAACTGGGGTGAGCTGGGTCTGTGATACTACAATACTACAGAGCTGCAGCCCGTGATGAGCTGGGAAAGATGGGCCCAGTCTAAAGGGTACAGACGCTACTCAGCTCCAAGGAATGGCTGCCATATGGGACTGTAGGTCTAATGTTGCCAGGTCTGGAAATTTGAATTTTTATGTCAAATTTATACTTTTTAATGTTGGCAACTGTTTCAAATTTTTAAATACTACCAGCCAAACTAAATATGTCTTTGACCAAAGAGGCCTCCATAAAGATCACCTCCCTGAGTAGGACCTCACTAAATCTGAGTCCAATTAAAATACTTTTCATATGTACTGCTGATACTGCTAGCACGCAGGGAAGGCCACAGTCAAAATTCAGTCTGAGTCTACACCATTTCTACTATAATATACTGCCTGTAAATATGTGCTTGTTCTTAAATAATCTGAATCCCGGACTAATCTCGTAACACAGGTAATATCCCCATTTTACTAATGAGGGATCAAAGGCGCAAAGATAGCAGATAACTTAATGTAAAAATACAGAAGAGTATGACTTCAATTATATGGCCTAAGTTCAAATCCTTCCTCCAACACTTACTATTTTCATAACTTTGGGAGGGCAAAGTAACTCCTCCATACTTCAGTTTTCTCCCCTGTAAGATGGGTACTCTAATAACCATACTTCCCCAAATTGTTCTGAGGATATATAAAGCACTTAGAAATGTCTTGGCACATAGTAAGTACCATATAAATGTTGCTATTACTAATTATGAGCACTATTAACATTATCTGTAAAATGAGATCCTTGCTTTTTGAGTTGTAAATGAACCAAACTATGTTAAGTACTTAGAACTGTTCCCGAGACACACTGTTTATTACATATTAACTGTGTGATCAGATGAAGTTTCTTTCAAACCATGCAGATTAATTCCTTTACTCTGTATCGGGTAATAACAAACATGCTATTATAGGCTGGAAGTATTTTTATTTGTACAAAGTGTTTTCTTTGGACATTTGAATAATAAATAGCTCTGTGGGGTCATAATTATTGTCATGTTTTATGTCATCTGGAAATGTGTAGTGAAATAGATCATGTGCAATGTAATGAATGTCTTAATGTGAATGTTAATAATGTAGTAAGACTTCATTCAAAGTATCAGGAATGGCTACAGTATTTAGAAGACACATGAAATTCAGATGATATTCACCATCTTTCTGTTTCCCTAATTTTTAAGAAACCCCAACCCTCCTAAACACAGAAGATATGAATATAATTCAGTAACTCAAATTACAAAGTTACATGCTAATATGTGGCATAGCCAGAATTTTACTTACTTGTGACCCATTTCATGAGCAATCGTAAATGCAAGATTCAGGCCATTGTCTTCAGCAATAATACATTTTCTCTTTTCACTACACATTCCACTCAAATAAGCTATACCTAGAAAACATACACATGAATTATATGTCAGATTCAAATGTAAATATTTATGCTACATATAAGTAGAAGAAATGAAAAATGATGGTTTTTCTTTTCAAATAATGTCAGTATTAAACTATAACATCTAGTCCTTATAAATGGAATTTAAAGGGAAATTGTGTATGTTTAAGTTGCTCAATAAGCTCTTAATATTACTTTCAGTTTCATATTTCAGATTAAATTATTTGATCAATTGTCCAATTCTCAAAAAGCATGCTCTAAGAATATATTTTATAAATACCACTTTACACTGTCATGTAAGATAACTGAATGGACATGACTTTGAAAATGTAAATCAAAAAGCAATGATTAAGTTAAATATTTTTCAATTTTTGTAAAGAACCTAGTTTCAGAGAAATACCCTAAATTAAAATAAACTACATATATATGTCATTCTTGAACTTAAATTGGTATTTTGGGTTAATAAAATTTTGAAATTTTATTTAAAATACCATTTTAACTAATATGACATAAGAACTACCTGTGATATTTGGAATATTGAAAAGTATTTCCTTAGAACATTTTTTGGCTAATAAGATGGTCCAACTGCAGAGTATATGATAATGAAATATTATCTAATAACATCATCTATCTAATTTCAGTAATATATTTGATCTTTTGATTTAAATCAGTGTAAGATAATACGTAAAATCATTGATATTCCTTAGTCAAAGATTTAAATATGATATTACTAATTAAGATACACGCCTGAATAAATATTTAACACAAAGAACTGTTACCTGCCAAGTGTAAATTTTAATGCATTTTCAAAAAACAAAGGTTATTAAAGTAATAGCTAGTGCTTTTTGAATTATTTGTATGTTCTGTAATCCTCATACTCTTATAAAATACATTTAAACTCATTATGTGAAGAAATTAAGGCCTGCACGGGTGAAATGATTTGCCAAAGATCACATGACTACTAAATATTATACAATGAGGAGTTGAAATGAACTTTGAATCTTTTTACCAACTAACGTTTATTTTCCTGCTGATTACAATTTAGTGCAGAGTGGTCCCTAGGTTAAAGATGGTTAGTGGACAACTTGTTACGTTTCTTCTTTCTTTAGAAAGATAGAAAATAGTGTTATAAAACGATTACATTTAAATAAAAGAATAAATCGCCCTGCCATATTTTAGAAAAATAGAAGATTCATGGAATGAATCTCCTATTCATTTTTACTTATGTGTAAAGTCAGACTCTTCCACTAAGACTCTGATAAATTTGAATTTCATTGTCTTACATTTGGCACACCAGGAAGATTTTCTTTAACTTGAAAGTTATGGAGCATAACTGTAACCATGACTAATTTAAATGACTTGCATTATTCTGTTTAAAAGCCTATGCTTTTCAGTTCCTTTCAAAAACTCACATGTTTCTTATTATACTAAAGGGTAAAGTTTAGAAGGCGAAAGGATTTAACACAGCTGTTATTTGAAGATAGGTATTATACAGACTCTTTTTAAAACACTCTTAATATTAAACGTTCTACAAACACAAAGGACACCAAAAACCCTCTAATTTCCCACCTAAAAGTGAATCAAGTCATGTATGAGGTGTCAACAGAATCTCTCAGCTGAAAACAAAGCGTACTATCCTAGGATGTAACTTGATACCTCTTCAAGACAATCATAGACCCCTTAAACCCCACAGGAAGCATGTTATAATAATGGACGAATCAGGAAATCAGTTTTTATGTGATCAGGTGGGTGTATCCTAATAAAATTAAATTGTCCGACCTCAGCACTGGGGCCTTTAAGCACTAGCTAGACTACCTAAGTTTAAAATCTTGTCTCTCCTGGCACAAAATCCTACACAGTCCTAGGTAAGTTATTTGTCCTAGGATTGTATCCTAGGAGGGAAGTTATTTACCTATGAGTCGTATTATTGCTCGAGGCCTAATGGAACAAGTAATGTAAGATATGACAAGTACCCAAGGTACAAAGATGAATACATACTGAGCGTGCCTTCAGGAGAGTGAGCCACACCCATGCTCATTCAAAACTGTGATCATTAGAACCTGAAGATGTACATAAGATATTATGGGAGACTACAAAGAAACCACCAAATAGGGAAAAATTAAAGTAGAAAAGGCTTTTAGGGAGAGAAACAGCTTGGTGGTATCACTGAGTGGGGAGAGGTGAATTGGGGAAAAGCAGAGAAAGTTTGCTGGGGGGCAGGCAGGCTGCCTGAACAAAGGATTGAGCAGGGAAAAGGCTAAGCAGATAGTGATGAAAGTTGCTAATGTTCGCAGAAGGATAGCGTATGTTCTTTTAAATGTGCACGCCATGTAGTACGTCTCTGCATCAATATGTATTTAGCATATCCTCAATAAGGGGTGTATGAAATGAAAGGCATAGATGAAATTCCTTCAAACAAAGACCAATATAAAGTGTAACTTAACGTGAGGACTTAACTAACAATGTAATTTTCAAGAATCAAAATGTATTTTCGTCCATGAAAAAGAAAAAAAAAGTTTAGAATGACTTAATGATGGTGCCCACGTAATATGAGACCCATTTACATGATTATATTCAAATTGGGCTTTGGACATATTTTAAAATAACTTGCCTTATTAGCTTGCTAATTATCTGCTTCTATTCCATTAAAAGACAAGATGATGGTCTTGGAGTATAAAACTACAATTCTGTAAGTTATGAGTTTAATATCAGTAGAGTTATAAATGTATTTTAAAAAATAGCATCCAGATACTCTTAAATATTTAATCCATAACATTCTTCATAGTACAGTTTCTAAGAGTACTAAGAAAAAAGTGACTTCTAAACATAAGAAATATAATATCAGTTTAATAAAAACTACAGTAAATCTCTGTGGTCAAAAAGGCAGAATATTTTATAGACAGTAAAACATTGTTTATGCGTTCCTACTACATGGTGGACAGAGTCCTTTTGGGAAAAACACATACAGGTGCCAAGTAAAATCTAATGTACAAAGTTTTTAATGTATAGCTAAATTTTGAGAAAAAAGATTCCTAAGTGCAAGAATAAAGCTTAAAATTTTTCAAATTTGGAGTGATAATATCATGAATTAATGTTGTTAGAGTCTGGGTATAAGAAAAGACACAAGTCTTATTAATTAATGGATGTGGTTTCAAAATGTCTGCAGGAAGAGGAAATAAGGAGTAAGGAACTGAGATCCATTGACAAATCAGAAAGCCTGAAATTGCTATTAATGTGTGAACGTTACCTCAAAAGTCCATATGCAGGAGAACGACAAGGAACTCTGGCTCAAAATAAATTCAGGGTATGCCAGAAAAGCCTCCATTAATAAACCCAAACCACCAGCATGCACAGGTATGAAGCCACAGGATTATGAAGCCATAAATACAATGTACAAATTAATCATACAATTTGGGGATCATACAAGGATTGGAAAAAGCTTTGTCCGTTCAGTGAAAACAAATGAAAGGTCAGTATGACAAGACACTATCATCTCAGCAAGCATAAAATGCCCATAGGAAAAAAAAACTCTTTTGAAGATGAGCTCACAAATGAAAATGACAAACCAAGTGAAGAAATGGCCCACTGTGTGAAGGTGGCCACTGATACAAACACTAGAGAGAAAATGATGATGAAATAAAGACATTTTTAATATAAAGATGGGGAGTTTGAGATCTACATTTACTGGGCCCCTGCAACCCAAATGAGTCTTTTTGTAAATCAGAGAAAGAAACCCTTTTCCATGACACTTTAAATCAAAGTACTGGTGTAAAGAAATGTTACATTTCTTCAAACGGAAGGAAAAATTCCAGACTAAAGCATGAAAATAAAGAGGAAGAGATACCAGAAAGAATAAATGTATGAGTAACTATAAATTAATATTGAATACATGAAACACCAATTTTAATGCCTTCCAAACTTTAAAATAGAGAGAACTGAAGTACAAGCAACAATACATAGTTCAAGTACTCAAGAGTTCTAGAAATAATCAGTAGCAAAATCATACATATCATAATATACAACGTAATTGCAAAACAACAGTAAAATAATATATAACTAACAATTAAAATTACATAGATTGAAAACAGTATGCAAACATCAGATTTACCTATTTTTAAAGGCAGGAAAGGAAGAAAATTAAAGAAACATGATCTAAAGGTAAATAGAAAACAAATATAGAAAGATGGCATTTCATACCAAGAATTTCATTAAATAAATAAGACTGTTGTGAGAACTGTGACTGCCAAATTGAATGGATATTTAAACTCTTTAAGGTGAGAGAAGTGTGAATTAACTTGACTGTGATAATCATTTTACAGTGCATACATATATGTCATTGTCTACCTTACACTTACACAACTTTTATCTGTCAACTTTATCTTGATAAAGTTGGAGTGAATGAATGAAAAATAAAGAGTATGCTAAATCCAAACTAAGATTTTAAGACTGAATTAAAAAAAAACAAAACCCTATTGTGCTTATAAGAGATACAGCTTAAGTATAAGAACATAAATACAGGGGGCGCCTGGGTGGCTCAGTTGGTTGGGCGACTACCTTCAGCTCAGGTCATGATCCCGGAGCCCCAGGATGGAGTCCCACATTGGGCTCCCAGCTCCATGGGGAGTCTGATTCTCCCTCTGACCTTCTCTCTCATGCTCTCTCTCACTCTCTCTTTCAAATAAATAAATAAAATCTTAAAAAAAAAGAACATAAATACATTAGAAGTAAAAGAATAGAAAATGGTGTAATATGCAAGCATCAACTAAATAGAGGAAGGGTAACAATATAAATATTACAAATATACAAAATTAGACAAATTGAATTTAAGTCACAAGCGTTAAATAAAGAAGGATTTTTTTTTATGACCAAAGGGTTACTCCAACAAGACAAACAATTCTATACCTGTATTTACTCAATTACTATGCCTCAAAATATAAATAGAAAAAATAAACCAAATTAAGAGAGAAAAACAAATCCACAGTTAGACTGGGAGACTTTGCAAGTCTCTTAATAGTTGATAAAACAACTATAAAGAACTTTACCCAAGACATAAGAGATCTGAACAAAGTATTAGCAAATCTGTCTTAACTGATGTAATAGAACATTGCATCCAACAACAAAATTCATTCTTTTTAAGTGGATATGGTACATTTATAAAACTTGACCATATACTGAGTAGCAAAAAAAATCTCCACAAAATTTCAAAAGTGGAAATAATCCAAAATATGTTCATTGGCCACAATGGAAATAATTTGGAAATTAAGAACAAAAAGGTAACTAGAAAAGCCCAAACTGCCTAGGCATGAGATGACACACTTCTAAACAGTCCACAAGTGAAAGCAATTATAATGAAAATTAGAAAATATGTTTAACATAGTTATAGTAAAAATAGAACACAAAAAATGTGTGGGCTGAAATGACAGTGCTCAGGGAAATTCATAGCATATATTATAAAAAATCAAAAAGACTGAAAATCAATGATTAAAATTCCTTCCAGGAGCTAGGAAGAGAAGAGAGCACCAAAGCCTAAGAAAAAAGAGGGAAAGAAAAAATAAAGAGCAAATCAATTAACTATAAAACAAATGTAAATGAAAACTGGCAAAACTGGTAATTCCCTAGTAAACCAATTAAGAATTACAAAAAAGACAGACAAATACAAATTATCAACATCAACAAAGAATAAGGAAATGTCTCTATAATCCTAAAGACATCAAGGTAATATATATAAATGTATGCAATAAACCTTATAATTTGCCAATGCTGTCAAAAGAAGAAATACAAAATCTAGAATTTTCTATCAAAATTCCATTTATTCATTCTATTCCAACCACATTGGCTCCCTCCCCCTCTTTTGTTTTCTCTTTTCTTGTCATTTCCATCTTAAGAGCTCATCACTGGCTTTTCACTCTGTAACACTCCCTCTGTAGATTTCTCTCTTCACATCTTCTTCATCACCAGATTTAAATTACAAATACCCTTCTCCCCACCCTGGAACTCCCAGATTACCTCTTATTTATGTCTACTACTATTTTTCCTGAGGGGCTTATATTTTAAATTACCAATCAATTTAATTATTTGGATAGTGGCCAGTAGATATTGACCATTCTTTCCATTAGAATATAAACACCACAAGGGCAGGAAAGTACTGAGAAGTCAATTTGTTTATTCCCAGTGTGTAGAACTGTAGAGTGTAGTGTACACTACACATTGTAGAGTACCATGATAATATATTTTGAGGTATATTAACATGCATTTCCTCTTTTTTCCACACAGGTCAATCACTTCTTGGCCTTTTGACTAAGATCAAGTATTGTATTTCTTCCACCCAGGTCATGTCTTCTTAGTCATCTACAGGGTTTGCTCTGAGGGCGCGTGGGAAGGATTAGTAGTAGGTAGCCTTTGAAACTCTGGAGGATGGTGCGTTGGGAAACTCTAGGCTGATACAGGATGACTCATGTAGGGAATTAATGAAAACACTGGGTGAGTAGGTGGAAAGAAGGGCTGGGCTGTCATGTCTGAGCCTACTTTGACTCTCGTTGCCAAGGAGGCAAGGAGGCAAGAGCAGTGGGTAGTTTAACCTTGGGGGACTCATGGATGACATCACTGAGATCCGGTAGCATCTTTAACAGCATTAAGAGCTGGACAGGTAGGGACTAGGGAGGGTAGGAAGGTAAAGAAAGTGGTGGAAAGAATTGAACAGGAGTTACAGGGCTCTGACCAAACCAACACTCTTGAGTTGAACCCATCAAATGCATTTGGAGGCCAAGTTCAGCATGTAGACAAAGTATTGCACTGCAAAGATGTGGTTACCAAAAATCTCAGAGGGAAGTAAAAGCACTGTGATTTCTCATCTACAGCCCATCTCCCCAGCTATGGAAAGGATCAAAGGAGAGGTGTGGAGAGCTATCTGGAAGAGCTGACTATCAGCTAAAACCAAACCAAGACAAGGCAAATGAATCAAATTATTCAAACTGGAAGAAAAATTAACATCAATTGACATGTTTAAGTTTTCACTGTCCTGGAATCAAGGGAGGTAGGGAGTTATGAGGAAAAGATTTAATACACTGTAGGAAGCTAGATGCAGCATTTTCTTTTCCTAATTTAGTATATCATCTTTGACCT
This sequence comes from Ailurus styani, assembly GCA_002007465.1. Taxonomy (NCBI): domain Eukaryota; kingdom Metazoa; phylum Chordata; class Mammalia; order Carnivora; family Ailuridae; genus Ailurus; species Ailurus styani. The sequence continues at coordinate 368,629 of LNAC01000880.1, forward strand.
TATAATGTGTATCATGACAAAATTAACTACAGATGAGAATGTACATGTTAAAAAAAGTGTGTACGTGTTTTTAATTGGTTGCTAAAGGTAAATTAAATAGTGAATAATCGCTCATTTTATTATCTTAAGATGTGACTGGAAGTATCTAATATCAGTGAAGTACTGGACTAGACAGCATATGGATACCATGTCAAATTCTTTGGCAAGCTTTTATATGAAATATTAATATGATGCGGGAGAAAGAAGGTGAAAGATGGTTCAAGTGAGTGTTCATAATAAATAGTGAAAGGAAGTGAGTTCAGAGCGGGAGTGGTACGTAGGGTAGGCAGAGGTGGCCAATTCCTAAATTCTGCTCTTTTGAGAGCTGGAGAGAATGTCATGGTAATGGACAAGTTCCAAAAGAGGTTTATTCGTTGCTTTTCTGGTTTTCACATGTCCTTAACCTTTATAATAAATTTTCCCACCAAGCAGACCCACCTCCTCCCTACATTAAGATAATGAAAAGGACTGCTTTTTTTCTTTTTGGTATGGAAGGAAGAAAAATTAGGAAAATTTATGTCTGCAGCTAGTTTTATGTTCCTGCTATTGGAGTCTAGATTTATTCTACTTCACATTCACTCCTCTTTTCAGAAAATTTAAGGGCAAATTATTGGATGGTTTCAGAAGTTAAACTCTCAAATCCTTAGGGCCTTTAAATTAAGCCAGACTCCAATGTACCTTACTGGTTTGGATATCTTTAATACATCATTAATAACATATACGATCAAAAATACTTAATTTAGATTTCAGTGCAACTCTGAAAATATAATGCTTATGGCACATTGAAAAAGCCATATGTGGTAGACTATACATCTAAGGCTTATAAATCAGAAATGAGAAATTTACTGTGCAGTCTACCACAAACATGGATGAAAATTAGTATTTGCATTGCTAAGTTAATTTAAAAGTGATCAATCAGAGTTCTTAGGCTTTCTGTATGACTTTGGTCACAAAAGCAAAACAAAAAGAAAAATAAACTAGGCTTAATGATTTCATCGGCCTTGCAGATTAAAAAACTGTCATGACTTTAAAAAATAGGTAAGATGAATCATAGTTAAAGATTTTTGTGAAGTAAGTTGAAGGATACAGCTGGAAAATTTAAAAGTGTTCTGATTGCGTATAAATCAGGAATTTTGGCTAACACATTTTTATAATGTTATAACGTAATCATATCCTGAAGGCATTAAACAGGGACAATTAAAACTAAAAATATCATGCTACTAAAAAGTTCTATAAATTGCTTTTTTAGAATACTAGTAAAAACACTGACAGCATGCATTTATAACTATAAACCAACTCAAACTTCAAAAGAGTTTGACACAACATTCTTTTTTCATCATGCCAATTTTTAATCATTTTGCTACTTTTTATAACTTGCTTTCTACTCACTATGATCAATGGTTTTTATTCAAGTAAAGAAAAGAAATAATTTTATAAATAGGAAAAATCTGAAGATTATAATTACAGTATAGTTACAATTACAAATATCTAATATTCTTAAATCTCAACTACTAAACCTTAAGATATTAAGAGATTTGACATAATTTATTAAATAAAACACATTTAATTAAGAATGAGCATTTCAACTTTAGATACATTTCTAATATCTCAGCTTTTTTAAGGTCTATACACTGAGGGAGTTAATAGTAAATTGGTTAAAAATCTTCTCAAAGATAATTTGATATTTTCTAAAACCCTGATTCGAATTCAACAACAAATTTTTCATGATCTGTTTTCTGCATGAAGTATAGTAAAAGCAAAACCCAGAGTATAAAGCTTTAAGAATCTATGTTCTTGTGTCAAATATTCTAGGGTTTGAGTAAAAGTCAATATCCTTGACTTTTAGCTGTGTGACCATAGGAAAATTACTTCTTTTTTCTGAGCCTCAGCTTTCTTAATAGTAAAACAGGGAAATTAACCATTTGGCTTAGGAATGCCACCTAATGTAGATAAAATACGTGAAGCCTATATTGGCTTACATGAAACATGGTAACCATTAAATATTAAACTTTCTTATCTCTGAAATGAGGTTTGCAATCCCTTATGACACAGAGGTTTTGAAGGGTTAAAAGAGGTGATGTATTTAAAAACCCATGGCATGTGGTCGATTCTTAATAAGCGTTCTCCTACACTGACAATATCCTGTAAGTGTGTGGTGAATACTAAGCTGCACTTGTAGACCTTATAATAAGAACAACTCTTAAAAACTACAAGGAGGACTTCAGAGTATTCTCTAAATTAAGATATGTTTTGTTTCCCAAGGATATATTCAGCATATTTTAATATTCATATAATGTTTAACAGTACCATTAAAATATTTTCTAATATAAACAAATTCTTATAACCAAATGAAGATTTAAGAGTAAAGGATCTTGAGAAGGAAAGTATCTTATGAACAATCACTTTTCATAATAATTCCTTAAGGATTATGTATCCAAGTCTTAACCCTCCAACATATCATGCTAAAACAGAAATATGAAGTGTCTGATTTATATTCTGGCCAGAGCCTAATAAGAAATACACTAGCAGCCAAGAATTAAATGAGATAAGTTCAGCTTTGCTTTTATTGTAAACCACAGGAAAGATGTCATTTTCCTATCAGGAATTCATTTCTATTCAGAAATACATGGAGCACCTGGGACACTCATTACTGTGCTATGTGCTGAGGACACAGACAAGAAGTGAACAAGATCCTTGATCACAAAGAGATTAAAAGGAGAGGAAATGAAGGCAAGGTATATTGAATTCCTCCAAAAGCATGCATGGTAGAGTCAGAGAGTCTAACGAGTCCAAAAGTGGAAATTAATCAGGGTTCTGAAAAATGGGTAGAATTTGAACAGGGATAAAGGAAAGAAAGGAAAACAAGAAACAGTCTTTCATTTGGAATTCTAAAACAATACATTTGAACATACGCACTAAAGTCTGAAAAGATTATCAGCTCTTCAGCAAGGCCTCAGTTAGAAGAGTGCATTAGTGTGAATTTAAAAGGGGCACAGTGGGGAGATGAGGTTTTAAAAAGGCTTCCCAAATGAACGAGCAAAGGCGTTTGGTAGGTGAAATCTGGGTGGGATTTCAGTCTCTTCTGTTCCTTAGGCCCTACAGATTAGGGACTCTGTGCAAGATACAACCTGCAAAAACCTTTGAGAAATCCTGGGCTGGAATGCCAAAACCAAGTCTAACAATCCCATAATGTCTTTCTCTTTTTATTTTTAAATTCATTTACAGTAACGTTTACTTTTTACTCAACAGTTCTAAGAATTTGAATACTCATATTGATTCATTTAATCATCATCACCATCAGGAGCCAGAAAAGGTCCATCACACCCCAAAACTGTTTCATGCCCTCCCTTTATAGTTACACTCTTGCCCATTTTAAACAGGTGTGAGCACTGGATCACTGATCTGATCATCATTATAGGGTTGTCTTTTAGACACTGTCATGTAAGTGGATTCATAAGGCAGGTGACCTTATTTTTTTTTAAAGATTTTATTTATTTATTTGACAGAGAGAGATTACAAGCAGGCAGAGAGGCAGGCAGAGAGAGAGGAGGAAGCAGGCTCCCTGCTGAGCAGAGAGCCCGATGTGGGCCTCGATCCCAGGACCCTGAGATCATGACCTGAGCCAAAGGCAGAGGCTTTAACCCACTGAGCCACCCAGGCGCCCTGAAATATGTTTATTAATAATAGCGTGACCATACAGTTAATTTTCCTGGGCATTGTCCTATTTTATGCTTTTGTCCAAGCATTCTGATTAATTATTCCTCCTTTAACTTTTAAAAGTGTCTTGGTATAAATTATAGGTTATATGATCACCTTATCAGTATTGTTGCAAAGCTAGAAAGGCCTAATCTGACTCCTTGGGTTTTCTTCTTTTCTTTGCCAGAAGCCCAAACTTTGTGTATTTTCCTATATTCTGGGCTGGTGCCACCCATTTGTCTTCCTTGTTGACACCCAGTCTTCCCCATCCCTTTTCTTATTGCTCCACAGGGATAGTGTTCAGACCTCTTTCAATTTAGTATGCTTTTTGTTTATCACTGATGCAACAATGGGAAAAAATATTAAATGTGGAGTAATTACAAAGATTGTAGGTTGTAGCAAATTCTTCCAAAATTCTCTTAAAATCCTTTCACTGTTCTATTACCTCATCGGGTATGCTAAGTGAAAATCTCTGTATGTCTCCCTTAACTTTTATTTCTTAACACACATTTTCTTTTTTCTTACTCTGGTTTCAGAGGGGCATGAATTATACTTTTATCTAAAATGACTTTATTTTCTTACAGTATATAAACCCCAATGTATAATGTATAATCATATGCAGCCTTTAGCCTCACAGTGTTAGTTTTCTGTAACTGCATAGCAAATTACTATTAATGTAGCAGCTTCTAGGGACACCTGGGTGGCTCAGTGGTTCACTGTCTGCTTTTGGCTCAGGTCATGATCCCTGGGTCCTGGGATCGAGTCCCGCATCCGGCTCCCTGATCAGCTCCCCCTGCTTGTGCTCTCTCTCTCTCTCCCTCTGTCAAATAAATAAATAAAATCTTAAATAATGCAGTGGTGTCTAATAACATCCATTTATTACTGTACAATCCTAAAGGTCAAAAGTCTGAGATCACTTAACTGCTTAGGGTCTCACAGGGCCAAAATCAGGGTGTCATCCAGATTGGACTCTAATCCCACATTTGGAGAAATACCAGCTTCTATGTTCATTTAGGTTTTTGGTACAATTCAGTCCCTTGGCTCTGCTTTAAAAGGTGAATGGAATTAGACCTCCAGATCTTAAGGTAAACGGAGGGAGTGTACTTACATCTGCAAAATCCCTTCACAGCAGTACCTAGATTAGTGTTTGAGCAACCAGGAATGTTAAGAAGTATCATCTTTAGACTTCTATCTACCACACAGGATATATTCCATTTGTATTTCTGGGAACATCCACATTATTAAAAACTGAGCAGCAATTTATGACAACATATATCATACCAATATGATAAATTCTGGGTATTTCAAAGTTGCATCTAATTCATATAAAATTATACACATTTAAGGCAATGCATGTGTCTAATAGGTTTAACAATCTCTTTTACTAAAGTATATGTCCCACTATATTGAGTGAGCAAGAGCCCCCACTGTCATCGCTGAATCTATCAAGGCCTTGGAATGGGACTTTGAAAATGGTTAATACCCAAACATATTTGAATTCCATTGAAGATTTAATTACATAACTAATTCCCTTACAAAGTAAGATTTATATAGGAAAAACGGTAACTTCATTCTTTGCCTGGTCCAAAGGAATACATATTTCAAAATCCTGAATATGAAACTAGCATGATTTTTTGGTAGAAGAAATATAGTTCTAATCAAAAGGGTATTAAAATAGAATGGATCTTAGTAATTTTTCCATAATTTCAGTCTCTAAATTTCTCTGTGCCTTAGGTGCCATAATGCAAAAGAAAATGGACAACAGCTATTTAATGAAAATTAAGCTACTTAAAAAACTGGCTTGACCTCTTCTTCTCACCCAATAAAAATGATTACTTCTGCTGAAATGTGGTTTGGAGAATGTACTGGTGTTTGGAAAGGGAAGTGTCTGGAGATTCTCACATGTACAGTGTCAACATAAAAGGGTTATTTAAGTATGTTTTAGTCTCTGAATATGTTTCTTCTTGGCAGTAGCTTTCTAGGTGGTCTGTAAGCCTATTTGACAATTTGCAAGTACATAAAATCAGAATTATTCAGAAGAGCATAGAAGAATAAACCATTATTCCAATCTGCTAACAGGTAGGACAAGAAAGTTTATTAGTAATACAGAAGCATCCAAGTCTTAACAACAGAATAGAGAGAGGACTAAAGCATCCCAGAATGGAAAATATGGTGGTAAAGAATACATAACCTCTCTCCTGAACAAGAGCTAGAAAAAAAATTCACAGCTGAAAACTCATACTGACCAACATGTATCTTTGCCAGCTCTACATATTCATCCATTGTCTATACTTTAAAGTCCTTAGGAGGTTTCATGAAACACACACACACTAGCAATCACTGACTTCTCACCATGGGTTATCAATCATTCCCATGTTAGAGCAGAATTTCTCCAAGAGTGTTCTGCAGAATCCTAGGCTTCTATAAACTCTTTTCTAAGACCTTTTCAAGAGGTCCACAAGGTCAAAACCACCGACATTTGTGCTAATGGGGCAAAAGCAATGGTAGGTACAATAGCCTTGCACAAATCAAGGCAGTGGCACCAAACTTGATTGTTAGTCATTTTATTTTTCGTTGACACTTGCTCCCAGTGGGAAAAATGACAATTTCCACTTAAAATGTCCTAGCTGAAGCAGTAAAAGGTATTAATTGTACTAAATCTGCACCCCTGAGTATACACACCTTTTAATATTTCATAACAAAAAGGAAGTATGGATAAAGCATGTCTGCTGCAGACTAAAAATATGATGTCTCTGTGAACAGGTGTGTGAGATGGTATGAGCTATGAGCTGAACTAACCTCGGTTTTCACTGAACACCATTTTTACTTGAAAAAATGTCTAACAGACAAGAACTGGTTATTCACACTTGGGAATTGGGTTGACATTCACCCAAAAATGAACAGAATGCAACCTGTCACTCTAAGGAAATGAACAGGTGGTATTTGTAATAATGAATACATTACCTATTATTACATATATAACAGGTTTTATATATATATATATATATATATATATATATATATATATAACTGATGGTGTGTGTATACTTATATATATAGGCCAGTGACAAAAATCCAAACTTTTAAGTGAAATTAGAATACTGGAAAACTTTTTATTAACTTAAAAAAAATTTTATGAAGATTTTATTTATGTATTTGAGAGAGAAAGAGAGCGCAAGAGCAGCAGGGTGGGGCAGAGGAGAAGCAGACCCTCTGCTGAGCAGGGAGCCTGATGCAGAACTTGATCCCAGAACCCTGGGATCGTGACCTGAGCCGAAGGCAGACACTTAAGTGACTGAGCCACCCAGGTGCCCCCAACTTTTTTAAAAAAATAATCTCGATGCCTAACGTGGGGCTTAAACCCACAAGCCCCGAGATGAAGAGTCACATGCTCTACCGACTCAGACAACCAGGCGCCCCGATAATCGGAAAACTTCATCTACCAACGTGAGCTTGGCAGCTTTCCAACACGTAAAAATTTTCTGATGAGATTGAGGGTGATATTGACAAATCCAATTTTTAATATATATTGCATGGTGAAATGTGTCAACATTTAGAAGACCTGCCCAACTCAGTGAACTAATATTTTCCAACTGACCAGTGAATGATACTAAAAAGCCAAGTACTCATCCATTTGCAAACTACCTATCTTTGTGATGTCCTTATTTTCCTCAAACACTTCAACCAAAATAACAAACGGCAACACCTCATATGCAGAAACATATATAAGATCCGTGCTGCCTTTGACAAACCAGATATAAAGAGTTTTGCAAAAATATAAAAGCCATGTCTTCTTGGTATTTTTCATTTTGAATAATGGAGTGAATTTTTATAAAAAGTATGTTCTTTATGCTAGCCTTTGATGAGTTTATTCTTGTTCATTTAAAATGACTTAAAATATTTCTGAGAATTTCTCAGCTTTAATTTCTAATATGTTGACAACTGAAAAATAGTATTGATATAAAAACAAAAGTCCTTTGGGATCTTCACTAATTCTCAACAGCATAAAAGGATGCTAAGATCAAAAAGTTTGAGAACAACTGGTTTATAGTCTATACACAACCTACAAAGAAGCTTTTAAAATTTTTTTTTAAAAACTTGGGGAGTCATCATAACTATTAACACCAATTCTCTAAATCTCTAAAACATTCACAGCACATGTGACTGCTGACAAAGTGAATTGTATGACCAAGAGAAGCTATATGTGTAAAAATATATATACATTATAATAGAAAAATAATATATAAAATATATAATATTTATATATATTTATAAATTATATATTTTTATTATATATATGTGTGTATACACATACGCACACACATATAAAACAATGCCTTAAAAGTTCTTCTGGACTTCCATTTCTAGCAGCAAGACAATTCTATTTGCAACCCTATACATACAAATGTTGAATTAAAAATAACAAAAGTACCCTAAATTCAAGGCTGAGTATATAAATAAGTGAAATCCTCCCGCAGGCCTAAGGAAAAGGAGGGAGAATGTGGAGCTCTGAGCTGGCAGGCACTAATGTGTTAGCCCCTCTGGGTGTTTGCCAAACTCAAAATCAAAGGTGTTCAGTCTAAGTCATGACACTGAGACAAAAAGAGAGACTGCTCAAGGTAAGACCTTGGAACTGAAACTTCTACATAAAGTTACACCTATAAAGTGAGAAGGAGGGGATACTATTTTCCTTTCCCTCAACACAATGAAAGAGTAGTTTAGAAAAGCAACCACTCTGTGGCAAAAGGTAATGGAACAAAACTTGTCTACTTTGACCGAGACTCTGTTTTTTAAAAAGGCCTCTCCTGTGAATATTCCTATTTGGTATATCTACTTTACATTATCTGAATGGTCCAAGGAATCCTAACCCCAGAAATTAACTTAAGTACTCCGAAGATACATGTGAATAATTTTTTTCTACAGGTGCCCCTGTGAATAAAGATTATACCATGAGAAAGGTACCTCTTCTTCAGGCCATACAGGATTCCCACAGATAAAAGAAATTAAGAAATAAGAACTCAAATACAAAATTATATGACTGAGTGACAAGTCACCAAAACCAAGATTCAACAAAATGATTAAATAGGACTAGAACCACAAGAACGTCAATAACAGAATTATTAGATAAGTGAATGTTCAGAAGTATACTTTTAATGATTTAGACCTAAGAGACTGAATACATAAGGAAGGCTCAGTTTATCGAAATCCATAGCAGAGAGAGAAAAAAAAAAAAAACCAAATGGGATATTTAGAAATGAAAGACCTATTGAAATAAAATATCCTCGACAGCTGAACATACTAAATTGTTAAGAAATATCTGAAGAGGGGCACCTGGGTGGCTCAGCTGGTTGAGGTCTGGACTCTGGGTTCTGGCTCAGGTCATGATCTCAGGGTCATGAGGTCAAGCCCCATGTGGGACTCCATACTCAGTGGGGCGTCTGCTTGAGATTTTCTCCCCCTCCTGCTCCCTCTGCCCCTCCCACCCCTGTGAACTCTATCTCTAAAATAAATAAATAAATCTTAAGAAAGAAAAAAAATGTGAAGAAAATAGACAATTGGTATAAACTGAGAAACACAGAGGAGAAAGTTACCTGGAACACAGCACTGAAAGACAAAGATGGATATGAAGACAGGAGAGATATATGGAATCAGAACAAGAAGCTGCAACATGGGAGATTTTTGTTCTGATTTTAAAAAGTGCACTTGGTAATATCAGACTTTCTTTTAAAATCACTCTCATTGGCAGAAATCTGAATGTATATCTACTAAGCAGGGGGTGGGAGTTGACAACCCTTCCCTTTCCCTATCCCTTTCCTAACTTTTGTTCCTTCCCTTCCCCTTCCCTTCCCTTTCCCCTTTCCTTTCCTTTCTTCCCCTCCCCTTCCCTTTCCCCTTCCCTTCCCCTCTCCCTCCCTCCCTCCCTTCCTTTTTCCTCCCTCCTTCTCTCTTTCTCTCTTAATTCGCCCTTGATGTATTCTGTTCTAAAAACGGTTGTTAGAGTCTTTGGTTCTATTTGGTATGTATAATTTGCTTGTTTTTTATTCACGGATTTATAGATGGTGTTTTTTATATTCTGGGTTCTAGTAATTTTGGTTATGTGTGTTGCAAATACATCACTAATTTCAAGATTCACGTTATTTCACCTTGTGATTTGCTTACAATCGTTAATGTCTTACAATTAAAAATATACTGCATTGTTTTTTTTTTCCTCTTCAGAGATACATTATATAATGGTAAATCTTAAAATCAATGACAATAAAGGCACCTTAAAATTCATGAAATATGGTTATCTTCTAACTCAGAGAAACCCGTTTTTTTCCCCTCGGTGTTATTATGATACCTTTTGATACACAGAAATTTCAAATGTAAATATAGTTGAATTTATCAAGCATTTCCTTTGTAATTAGCATTTTTGTGTTATTTAAAAAAACTTGTCTCTACCTCAAAACTATAAAAATAATTTTCTATATTTTCTTTTCTAATTTTTTATAAATTTAAACCATGTGATTCATTTTAACTTGTCTCCTTGTAAATAAACATCTTAACATCATGTGTTTTGCTCTCACAGTGTTTTGCTTTATTTGTCTATTTCCCAAACACATGCAGTGGCCTTGCCCTGTTTATCACATACCATACTTGATAAGTGATAGAGCAGAGTCCCCTTCCATATTCTTTCTTCACTAGTGTCTTAGCAATTCTTAGGCCTAACCTCCTCCATAACATTTAGAATCAGCCTTTCAATTTTCCTCCAAAACTCCCTTTAGAATTTTTATGGAAATAAATTCCATCACTAGGTCAATTTGAGGGAAATGGCCATTTGGTTTCACCTTTAGTCTTTCAGACCATGAGTACAGTTTATATCTTCATTGAGTTATGCCCTCTTGGATTGAATTATAAAATAGCTCAATAATTTTCTCCATATGTCCTATGCATTTTGTTATTAGATGTATTCCAAAGGATTTTATTTTTTCCACATATTTAATAGAATTTTTGAATTAAATGTCTCACTGCCAAATGCTGGTATATAAAATGCAAGTGGTGACTGAATGTTGCTTGGATATATAACCACCCCGCTCTCCTGTTAATTTTAATAATTTAATTCCATATTTTTAATTTTTATTTATTTTTTAAAAAGATTTTATTTATTTATTTGAGAGAGAGAGAGAAAGAGAGTGAGAGAGGACATGAAAGGGCATGAGAGGAGAGAACGTCAGAGGGAGAAGCAGACTCCCTATGGAGCTGGGAGCCCGATGCCCGGATTCCGGGATCTTGACCTGAGCCGAAGGCAGTCGCTTAACCAACTGAGCCACCCAGGCACCCTTAACTGCATCATAACATCCACTTCATTTTAAGGCCTAAAATTTCCAACGCACTGTTGAATAGAAACAGTGATAATAAAATCCTCTCTTTGTTTCTGATTTTGAAAGGAATGCTTTTAATGCTTCACTATTTTTCAAAAGATATTTATGCATTTTGTGTAAATACCTTTAAGTGAGTTAATAAAGTTTCTACTTTGTTCTCTTTTGCCAAGAGTCTTTACTATGAATGTGTTTTGAGTTGTATGAAGGACATTTTCTTTATCCGTTGTGATGATCATATGGTTTTTATCTTTAATTGTATTACACAGTTACATTTTAAGATTTTCTAATGTTAAACTACTGCTGCATTTCTGGAATAAATCTCAAATAAAATAACTCTACTTGGTTATTTAAAAATACCTTGTGAGATGATATCTGCTAATATTTGGTTTAGAATTCTTTCATTTCTTCGTGAGTAAGAAAAGCTTATTGTTTTTCTTTCTTACACTGTCCTCTTTAGGATTTGGTAAGAAATTTATATGGTTTTAATTCACCTTTTTCTATTCTCTAAAATAGCTTTAAAAATATTGGAATGGTCTGTTCTTTGTAATTTTAGTAGAAATCATGTGTAAAATCCTTAGTACTTGGTATTTTCTTGAAAAGATTTTAAAGAATTGATTACATTTCTTTCACTGTTCATAGATGAGAGAGACTATTTTTTTAGTCTAGTCTTTCAGCTAGAAGTGGTCAACTATCATTAATCATGTTTCTTAGCACAACCCTAGTTTGTTGCTCTTTACACATATTTATATATCATGATACAAATTTCTATTTTTTTCTAATGTGAAAAATCATTACCAGGTCTTAAAAAAACTATAGGGTGAGGACTGTTGACCCCACAGTCTATAAAGATTTGAGAGCACTGGATTTCTGAATTCCTTCTCTGTAAGTCATGGGAGAAGGTAATTAGTTATTGGAAAGTACACTATTTTTCTATGGCTACTGTAATATATCACCACAAATTTAGTGGCTTAAAACCCCCAAGTTTACTATCTTAAATTCTCTTCGTTAGAAGCTTGACCCAACTCTCACTGGCTAACACCAAGGTATCAGAAGGCTGTCTAGGCATCCTTCTGGAGGCTCTACAGAAGAATCCATTTCTTTGCATTTTCCAGACACTAGAGACAACTGATGTTTTACTTTCTTCCACCTTCAAAAGCAGTAATGATGAGTTGAAACCCCACATGACATCTCTCTGGCACTTTCTTCAGTAATCACATCTCCCTCTGTCTCAGCGCTTCTGCCTTACTCTTCAGCTTTTAAGGATCCCTGCAATTCCAATGGGCATAGCAAGACAGCCCAGGATAATCTCCCTTATTTTACGTTCCATTGATGGGCAGCCTTAATTCCATCCGCAACCTTCATTTCCCTGTGTGATGTAACCCAACCTATTCCCAGGTTCCAGGGCTGTAACCCGTACAACTTTGGGGATCATTATCTCGATGCCACAGAAAGTAAGGCAACTTCACCAGTACCACCAACAATCGGTTGCCACTCGAATCCAGAATTGTATATTGTTTCTCCTGAAATTTGAGGATATCACAGGGTTCACCCAACCTAAGATCTTAAAAATTCTGAATTACACTGGCACAAATCTAATAGATCTCTGGCTACAGAATGAATCTCAACTTCAGGAATGTTAAAAGGTGAACATGCATATGTGTTAGAATTGGTACTGTGTTGATAGAAGCATTTAATAGCATTTTTTTCTTCTAGTATCTCTATACCTACCCACCAATCTACCAAACCATCCATGTGACAAAAACAAGACGAAGAAGTGATTGAAGAAATGGTAAAACAACTTTTACTTTTTAACCTCTAAACAGCTTTTCAAATATAAGCTTAAAAATATGTACTATTTATCAAATGAAGCATTTATTTATAATATCACATAACACCGGTATAGCCTAAGACATTTAAGATGTACATTCTTTTTGCATCAGCAAATGAGCAAAATATCCTATTGCTACAGTTAAAATGCTGATAAATAAGTTACTTCCAAGTTTGTATTTGCCATTTTTTATGTATTTTAATTTATATAACTTTATCTATAACTTCATTCACTCATTTTTCTCACCTTCAGTCTTCTAACTGTATTGTCCTCTATTATACAAACATATCACACTATAGAGGAAAGCTGACCTTTTATTCTAAGATCTGAGGCCGAGGCCAGTACCACCACTTACTAACGGTGATGCTGGGCAAATTTGTAACCTCTCAACAGGAGTAAAAAAGGATGCGATAGTTCCTAGGGCACAGTGAATGCCAACTGAAAATGAGCCACCTTTGCAAATGCTACAGTTTCACAACATTCTGTGGGGTCAATAATATAACTTCTATTGCAAGGGTGAGGACTCCAAACTTTCAATGTGTTAAATCACGTGCCCACATCTGTGTAGGTAATGAACAGCAGAAGTCTGATTTAAATCTGGCTGTCTGACTTCAAAATCCATACTCTGTTCTATTTTGGTGTTTTCTTTACTTATAAAGTAATGATAATAAAATGAGAGAGTTTGGATTTTGAAAGAATTAAGTGAGATAGTGTTCACTAATGTGTTGCTCAAATTATAATGCATAGCCTAAGTCTGACCATCTTTTTTAAAATACAGGCATTCCTCTTCATGAATAATTCAAGTTAATACCATGAATTCAAAGCTTTGCCTGCTGCTTTCCTCTCTCATTATACCTATTAGGAGACTTAAGGGAAATTGTCATCTTAAGGTCATCATTTCAGGTCTATATTATCCAAACTAATAAATACAAAATTCATTTTCCTTTCTCCTTCCTCTCTTGCAAAGTTTTCATTCTATAGTATCCAAAGTGAAATGGGCTGCCTTCACATCAGTAATAGAAGAGGCAAGAAGGTATACACTGATATAAGAAAAGCATTTGACAGGTGGGGGTGCCTCAGTTGGTTAAGCAAACAACTCTTTTTTTTTTTTAAGATTTTATTTATTTATTTTACAGAGGGAGAGAGATCACAAGGAGGCAGAGAGGCAGGCAGAGAGAGAGAGGGGGAAGCAGGCTCCCCGCTGAGCAGGGAGCCCGACACAGGCCTCGATCCCAGGACTCTGAGATCATGACCTGAGCCAAAAGCAGAGGCTTTAACCCACTGAGCCACCCAGGCACCCAGCAAACAACTCTTGATTTCAGCTCAGGTCATGATCTTGGGGATTGAACCCCAAATTGGGCTCCATTCTGGGTGTGGAGCCTACTTAGGATTTTCTTTCTCTCTCTGCCCATTCCTCACCCCCAGCTCCCACCCCCTACTTGTATGTGTTCTCTCTCTCAAAAAAAAAAAAAAAAAAAAAAAAAAAAAAAAAAAAAAAAAAAAAAAAAAAAAAGAAAGAAAGAAAGAGAAAAAGGATTTGGCAAAATACAGCCCGTAGTATTACATAAGGAGATTTTTTAAAATGTGCGTCAATAAACATTTTATTGATAAGACCTAATCTCTTTTGTGACACTAGAGATTGAGAGCTGTTAAAATGACCTGCAAGCCATGTATGTTTGTTTAACTTTGGGAACAATTCAATGAGAACTTTACCTGCTTCTTTTAATAATAGAAGAAATTATTAATATTGCCCCATATTCTTCTTTCCTTATAAATGACTATATGAGTACCAGGGAAAATATACATCTTATATGCTGCAAGTTACAGAAATAAAAACCTTAAATTTGTTTAAATAATAAAGATATTGATTTGCTAAAGATACTGATTTTCCACATTTGGAAGCCTGGAGATTAGCCCATGGCCTGTGGACAAAGGGTGCAGTGATTCAACAATGCCATCAAGAAGGCTACCCCAAGGGTGCCTGGGGGACTCAGTGGGTTAAAGCCTCTGCTTTCGGCTCAGGTCATGATCTCAGCGTCCTGGGATCAAGGCCCGTATCGGGCTCTCTGCTCGGCAGGGAGCCTGCTTCCTCCTCTCCCTGTCTCTCTGCCTGCCTCTCTGCCTACTTGTAATCTCTCTCTCTGTGTCAAATAAATAAATAAAATCAAAAAAAAAAAAAAAAAGGCTACCCCAAGAATCTAGGCACTCAGAAATAACGAGAAATCTCAGAAAGGACATTGGACTTTCCACATCCTATGTTATAATATTTAAAACCAGTTTCTACCAAGCTCTTCATGGACAGGTTGATTAGAGAGAGGAACTGATTATACCGTTTTCCTGATGAATTCTGATTGTCCAAACACATCAAGTTACTTCATTCTTCAAATGTGCTTTAAACCAGAATATAAGTTTCATAGATAATATATATCATGAATATGTATGCTGTTTTCAAATAGCAGATGTAGCAAGATGTGAAACAACAGACATAAACAAAAGGAAATTGGTTTGCCTCACTATAAGACTTGCTTCCTTAGGCTGTGTGTCCATGCTGGGAAGAGGCAGTTAGCATGCATAATTATGGGAGATACTGCCCCAGATGCTGATTTCTCTCAGGTACTCGAATGAGGCAAGAAGTGGATCTGCCTATATTAAAGAAGGCTTTAGGGGCAGTATTGTTGTTTAAGTGGAGGGAAAGGTAATTTTCTTGATACAGGCTTCATCGGTAACTCAATGCTTCTATGGTTAGGTTGATTAAAACTATATATCGAAATTAATTTCTAGAGATTCTGATGAGGAGAAAAAAAAAAACTACAGGAAGCAGGTGAGTAAACTTTAGAAAGATCATCCCTAAATCAAGTCAGCTTTTCCTTGGGTGTCCAGATCTTTTTATGCTACAGCCCCTCATGAACCAAAAACTCCTTTGATTCCTTCATTAACTGTTTAACACTAATGACAACTATTTTCCACTTACTATCTCAGATTTTCATCATCCAAGGTTGATGAGAACTTAAGATGATGAAACTAGTTAGAACTCATTTTTTTTAAATAACTGTACCCCTTTATTCTGCTTTTGCCCTTTTTAGGTTGTTCATCTTACCAAGAACATATGACATGTCAAAGATGGTTAAGTTAAAATACATCCTACCCTACAGAAATAGACCCCACATTATATGTCAAAATCAGACCATGATTCTTAACTATACCTTACCAATAATGCCTTATTATATATAGCTACATGACTTAAAACTAATATATGTATATAGTAATATAATTAATATATGGTTATATATATACAGATAAGTAAATTATATAGATACATCATTTATGTTAGCATTTTGTAGCCATTCTCTCAAAATTAAGAACTATCGTTTCATGGATTCTACTGGCTGTGTGGTTATGTTTTAGGAATTTAAATATCCAGGACAAAATACAGAAAATTTACTACTTTATGTACAGAAAATCCTCATTCGCTGAGGAAATGAGATGGAGTTTCTTTGACACAGTCTGCAAAGAACTTCGAACATACATAACTCAAAAAAAAAAAATCCATTAGCCTGAAAAAGTCAATCACATTGACATTAATACATTTTGCCTTGGTTTAGCAATAATAATAGAATTTTGCTGAACCCATGTGTACATCTCCGTGACGATAAGAAAAAAGACTTATGATATTCTTAAAACATTGTTTAAAATTTTTCTCCAGTATATAGTGTATTTGTGTCTTTAGGCTGTTTCATTAATAACTGAAATGTTGACCAATGATTAAACACAAGTTTGGAAATACATACCTCTGATACTCTAAAAACATTCCATTAAAACCAGTGCTCCCAAATAATTTCCTATACTTAAACAAATGATGTGTTAAAGGTGCCCAAAACTCCTCAAAAGTATACAAATTTTACGTGCACTTACCAACAGTATCACAAGGTTCATCTTTGTGAACACAGAAATCTTTCCTAGAAAGGAAACAGAAAATGGAAGTAAAAATAAACTTTTCCACAGTCAGTAGAGATTATGTAACTCATTTTTGATGGTTACATGAACAACTGAACCATATAGTTTATCTCCAAGAGTTTAATAGAACTGAAAATAAGATTAAATTTTGATTCTAAGAAAATATGAGAATTATTAAATTTTAATGACACATTTTTCCTTATATAATCCTAAAGCATGCTGTCTTATTTCATTAAAAATATTTCAAAAATAAAATTCTATCTTGTTTTGAATTTTACTGGATTTCATTTTTTTTTTATTACAGAAAATAGTATCTGGTATTAGGACATGGCTTTCTATTTGATAAGTATTAGAAGATCTCTGCTTCACAGGCACAAAATTAATATCCAGATAGAAGGGTCAAGCGTTGGGACACCTGAGTGACTCAGTTGGCTAATCAGCTGCCTTCAGCTTAGGTCATGATCCCAGCGTCCTGGAATCGAGTCCCACATCGGGCTCCTTGCTTGGCAGGGAGCCTGCTTCTCCCTCTGCTTCTGCCTGCCACTCTGCCTGCTTGTGCTCTCTCTCTCTCTCTGACAAATAAATAAATAAAATCTTAAAAAAAAAGAAGAGTCAAATGTTAAAAATACAGCTTAAAACAGCAAAATATTTTACACCGTAACATTGGCAAAAATTTTAAAAGACTGATGGTAATCATTTTTAAAAGGGCATGAGGAAATTAGTATTTTTACACAGGCTGGATCTAACCATGAAGAATATGCTACAATTTGCTATTTGAATATTGTATCTTGAAGAGTTTCAGAGGTAAATATATGAAAGCACAATTTTATCTACCTTTTGAATTTTACTAGCTATGTGACCTTTGGCTACTTACTGAATCTTCTTGTGCCTCTGTTATCTCTAAAAAAAAGAGGGGGTAATAATGACACTATCTACCATGTAGGTTTATAGTGCTAGTTAAATGATTTAACACCTATAAAAAATATACACATACACACATTTACTTTTTTATTTAAAGCAGGGGGTAGGGTGGAAGGAGAGGGGAAGCAGATTCCAACTGAGCAGGGAGCTGAGCAGGGAGCCTGATGTGGGGCTCGATCCCAGGACCCTGAGATCATCACCTGAGCCGAAGTTAGATGCTTAACTGATGGAGCCTCCACATCCAAAACTTTAATGTGAATTTAGTGAATGTGTTGGATAAGTATACACAGAGAAAACTTTAAAACAATGCCAGGCACCTATTAAGCTCTCCAAAATTAGTTGTTTATGTTTTTGTTGTGTTTTGTTGTTCTTGCTGCTAATCTCTATACTATAATTTAAACAATTTCCTACTGATGAGCAAAGATGTTTTGATCCTACAGAATTTTTACTATTAAAAACAATATAATAATTAGTTTCTGTGGGTGTGAGAGCAATAAAAAAATTTATTTATTCCTCTCTGTTATAGCTATATGAATGCCATTTCTAAATGAAAAATGATAAAATTAAAAGCAACTCTCCTGTCAATTTCACCAATGACATCTACTTTGATGATTACAGTGGTTAGTTTTCAATTCACATTTTCTCAACTCATCAGCAGCAACTGTGATTTAATATCTGTGCATAGTTTTATAAATGTCCCGTGCATATTTAAAATGTAAAGAAATAAACAAAAAACCCAACTCTTAAATATAGAGAACTGGAGGATGCCAGAGGGCATGTGGGTGGGAGGAAATGGGTGAAAAAGGTTAAGGGATTTTAAGAGTACGTGTATGGTGATGAACAGTGAGTAAGGTATAGAATTGCTGAGTCACTACATTGTACACTTGAAAGTAATGTAACACTGTATGTTAACTATCCTGGAATTAAAATTTTAAAAATGTATATTCTCAAATTGTTTGGAACAAAGCTATTCATGTGCATTAGATCTAGCTACATAACCAACTCTGATATAAAACTGCTTAAGAGAATGAGAAATTCTGAATTTATTTTTAAATCTGTTACTAAAAAAAGGTATTAAAATTCCATTGTGGTTATACATTTGTTGTTTCCTTCAGATTCTGCTAAGTTTTCATTTATGTTGAAACAAAGTTATCTCTCTGAAATTTTTATAATTTATTTTGAGTTAGTTTTTACTATTGCATAGAAACCCTATGTATCCTAATGTTTTCTCTGTTAAAGTCTATCATGTCTGATATTAACAAATACTAATATATTAGTAACACATTGATATTTTCTTGGTATATTTTTTCTTTGTTTTACTTTCAGCTTTCATTTTCTCCAAGTCTCTTATAAATAGCATATGGTTAAAATTATAAAATCTAATTATATAATATAGAAATGAATTTAATATTTTATTATTAAATATTTGGACTTCTCCATTATTTGTGAATTCTATTTCCCAAGTTATACTTTTGTTCTTTCCTTCGTTTTTCTCTTCCTTCCTATCTAGTTTTATTTTCCTTTCTCTTTTTTTGCTACTACTTGAAAAATAACATTAGATTGTGTTTAATTTATTGTTACTTCCACATTTAAATTACATTGTATTAGTTTCCTAATATTGCTGTAACAAATTCCATAAATATAATGATTTAACATAAATGTACTATCTTACAGTCTGAAAGTCAGAAGTCTGGATGGAGTTCACTGGGCTAAAACCAAGGTATCAGCAGTGTCGGGTTCCTTTGGAAGCTCCATCCATTTCCTTGCCTTTCCCAGCTTTTAGAGGCTGCTGTACTTCTTGACTCACAATTTGTTCCCCTTCCATCCTCAAAGCTGACAATGGTATCACTTGTATCTGTGGTCTCTGTCTCTGCTTCCATCATCACATCTCCTCCTGACTCTCTTGCCTGCCTCTTTCCCTGTCACCTGTGATTATATTAGGCCCCCTAGACAATCGAAGATAACCTCCCGATATCAAAATCTGAAACATAATCACATCCACAAAGACCTTTTTGCAGAATGTAAGATAACACAGCACAGGGTCTATGGATTAGAACAGGGACATGATGCTGCCTACCACTTTCACTTGAATGTCTAAAGTTAAAAATTATCTTCAGGCTCCTCCTGAAGAAAGGACATCAAATGATTTTAATACAACCCCTCCCTTCAATCTTTCATGTTATTTTTATTTGACATTATAATTCTATCTCAATTTTTCAAATCTTAATTTAGATTTTCTAAACCATTATTAGATTTGCCCATGTATTTAGCAATATATTTTCTCAGTAATATCTTGGATCTTTATTTCTAGAGAACTCGTCATTCTTTATGTACATCCTTCAGGATTTCCTTCAGTGAGGATCTATGAATAATAAACAGTTCCAGACTTTCCCATGTATTTATTTATAATGAAACAGTAGCCACGTACAGAATTTTAGCTTAATTTTACTGGTCCTCAGCATGTGACAAATGTTATTTCATTTCTTTCTAGTTCTCATAAATTTGGAAGTTTGTGTATATAAAATATATATATACAAGTTGGTGTATATATACATATACATATATTTATATATACATATATTAATATATATTTCTAAATATATTTATATATGCATACATAAATATATGTGTGTATATAAAAATATACACATATATGTGTATATATATGATATATACATACATGTATATATATAAATATATAAGTTGGTGATCAACTTGCTCTTCTTTTATGCATTTGGTTTCTGGTTTTGCAGTCCCACCTTGATGTGTCTAGGTACTGATTTTGATTTTATTTATCTTCTTTGGTACTTGGTATGTTATCTGATTTGAAGAATCTATGAACACATAACAAATTCTTATCATTATCTATTTAGCCTATTCCTCCAATACTCCCTCTATTGTGCTAGAACTCCATTAGGTATATTTTTTATTTTCTCATTCTGACATCTATAACTCTAAAGCACTCATTTGTAATTCCATCTCTTAACCACTCTATGCAGCCTTCTGGCAGGATTCCTCGGATCTCTCATCCAGTCCACTAGTGCTCTCTTCAGCCACATCTAACCTACTCTTCAACCCAGAAATTGAGATTTTAAGTATAAGTATATTCCTTTTATAAACGTTTTATTTTCCTCAATTTTCAAATTAACTTGTTTTCCCCAAAATACCTTATTTTCATATTTCATTTTTTGGTGTGATTGTTCAATCATGTAAATATGATTTTTTTTAATAATGCCAGTTTTTTAAATTATTCTTTACTGGAACTCCTGGCTTTTACGATGGAAGATGCTGTCATTTTGTGTTTTGAAATTCTCTTGTGAACTCATTTAGCTCTACTTTATTTGCAGTTGCCTTGTGCGGTGTAAGTTGAGAGAGGGCCCCTTCAGAGTAGTTTTGCCTATGCTTTCAATAACAAGAGTTTCAATGTTGAAATTGTATTTGTGGTAATGAGTACCCAGACGAGCTGTTTTTTTCCTAACCTAGCGTCAGTGCTGAAACAAAATGCTTCTTGTTGATAACTTGTGCTTGTTTGCTGAGCTTCTGCCAGATCCCATTTTTATCAAGGGCAGAGTTATCTAAGGGTTCTGGCTATATGCAATCATTTCAGCACCACTTCCCCACTTTGCAAAGCCTCAAAGTTTTTTCTTCTAAGAACCCAGATTTTTAGGTCCAACAAACTCCTCTCAGGGAAGCTACCACTTTACCTCAGAAGCTCTGCATTTCTTTTATTTCTCTTCCTTCCTTCCTTCCCTCCTTCCTTTTCTTTCTTTCTTTCTTTCTTTTTCTTTCTCTTTTCCTTTCCTTTCTTTCTTTCTTTCTTTCTTTCTTTCTTTCTTTCTTTCTTTCTTTTTCTTTCTTTCTTTCTTTCTCTTTCTTTCCTTCCTTCCTTCCCCCTTCCTCCCTCCCTTCCTCTCTTCCTCTCTCTTTCCTTCCTTCCTTGCTTCCTTCCTTCCTTCCTTTGCTCATCTGCACATGTGAAAGGATTTTCTATTACATTTTTTCTACAATTCCAAGATGTCTCTCATGGAAACACTTTATGACTATCTAGTCAGTCAGATTATCACATAATTAAAGGGAGTGGATACAATTTTAACCTACCATATAGTAATTAAGTATAGAGAAATACATATCTATTGTTAACATTAGATCTTAATGTACATAGAATTAAGCCATATAGACCTTATTCTATTATCACACTTTATATTATGCAGCTTTCACCAAACTTAAAAAGACTGTATAACTGCCTCCATGAGGTGTTTGCATTGACCTCAAATAATATTTAACTTTTTTCCCCAAAGATATCTTCCTACAAGTGGACATTATGTTAATCATGAATTATTGTAAATATTAGTGATCACTACAGTATTGCCATTTCCTTTCCACAAGGTTGGAGCAGAAAGAAAAAAGTTTGAGTGGACAGCCATGGATATGAATGGACTACAGAATGATGTAACTTAATATCGACAATTAATTGTTATGACTTTTTACTATTCCTTCTGGCAAATATCTGACAGACATGATTTCTATAAAACAGATACAGAGTCAACCCTTGATTACTAGAGTAAAGGAGAAAAGGGTAGAGTTCAAAAAAGAAGATGAAACATAACCTTAAATAATATATTTTCAACACAAGGCACAAAATGGACTTAACATAAACTTATTTTTTAACATAAACTTAATACATTTAAATCATATTCAATATTTAGGAATATGTTTACTGTTCTGCATTTATAAATAACAAAATAGTACAAGTTTGTTAGTTTATCACATGAATTTCTTCACAAAGAATCACCTGAACTTTTATTATTCCCGCGAGGCTCTTAGCTAAGAATGCTTGTCTGATATTTCACTAGGATTCAGAGAAGGCATAAACGGAGATCCTCTTGCAGGTTATGCTTTCTTCTTCCTTTCCCCACATAATTAACTCCACCCTTAAATATTTGGCTTCGGTTTGGTTTAGCAGCTATGCTTTCTCCTGCCTCTGGTTTATACTGTATATCAGAGATATGTTTGGTCTTAAGAGGACCCACTGTAGAGACCTCTCATTGGACTTCAAGAGTCATACCCAAAATGAAATACACAGAATGCAGTGCTACAATGTGCTATCTACTGATAGCTGTGTATTTCCAAACAATAGGAACAGCACATGTTTTCACTAATTTAAATTTTTAAATTTTTTTTCTCAAATAGGCTATAATTTTTTATTCTGATAAATCTGAAAAAACTAGTCGATCCATTCTGGATAACTGAAAGTTGGCTGTTATCACTTGATACATTAATCCTCACTGTACAAAACACCTTTTCTTTTGTATATAGAAGATATAATCTTATCAATATTACTTGCATATGCCTTAAAAATCTACCGTTCCTACTGAATTAATGCTTTAAAGTAGGTTAATTTTTGTTAATTATTAATAAGTAAATAGCAAAGAAAAAGAAATTTTCATGAACTACACAGGCAGAATGTCTATCAGCATTGAGTGTCTTACTATTTATACCTGTTTTTGTAAAAAAAATCTTTTTGAAAATACATGCTCAAATCAGAGACACAATTCTAAATAAATGAGGGAAGACACACTGAAATTTTATCCCATTAAAGTTAATCACTCAAAATACCATACCCTAAATTTCTAAGTTAAACTAGTGAACAGCATTCTTTCCAAATATTCAAGACACAAAACTGAGAATTTTATTCATCTGAACAAAACATTCATTGGAACACTTATTCCCAGGATTGTAATTCAAAGTTTTTAAAACCCAAGTGATTGTTTGACAGCCCATGAGGAAGACCCTAACTATCCCCTGAGCCCCAGTATCTCTCCACTGAGCAACCACCTTCAAATATATCATATTTCATGAGCTTCTAATCACAGAATTTGCCTTCTCAAACGATCCCGACCCAAACCCACTTTTCCCAGAGGATCTAAAGTGAATAATACAGTAGGAAAATACAAATGGCCCTGAATCACCCAAACCTAGTGGTTGATGTTTCTAGAGTTTCCATCCTCACTGCCTTTCTTGATGTCTAGTTTCTCAATTATTCCTCTGATTCTAAGTACTACATATAATTTTCTCCAGCTACCAAGCAATTCCAGTGACACACCTCTTTTGTGCTCAACTTGGGCAAAGTTAGTCTCTGTGGCTCAAAACCAACAATAACTGATGTAGGAAAACATATCCCCATAGTGGTGGAACATATTCAGAACCTGAATATAACTACTGATAAAGAGCAATGGAAAAGGTTTGCTGACATTTTTATTACAAGTAAATGATCAGATATATTTAGCCCTTTTTCTGCATCAGAAGATATAAAAATCAAATTTATCACAGGGATACCATGCCTGGTTGTATAGGCTATACATTGCTTAATTCTCAGCATACATTTACATACACAACAATGTAAAAATCCCTCTACTGTTGTGTAGTGCACAACCTACACAACTGGTTAGGTTGGATTCATCAGGTAGGGGCCTCTTATATGCCAACCAGTGGATAAAAGGGAAGAATACAAAGATAAGTGAAAAAGATTTCTACCCAAAAAACAAAGAAGAGGGTGACACACAATCATTTCTATAATGTGATAAGGGCCCCACAATCAGAGGCTTGGGGAATTGTGTTAAATAATGAATTGTTCTATTTTGCAATTCCCTTTGCCAGCAAACAAAAGGAGAGAGAAACACCCACAACAGATGATACCAAATAATATGGTAATGCAGAAAATTAAAGAATCACATAAAAATCAAAATCTTGACCGTAGGGCCAAGAATCACTGAGTGTAAAGTACATTCAGATGTAGACGGAAAGGGATTTTTTTTTCTTTTTCTAAACATACAATACATTATATCATAATGCGTGAGGCTGCAACATAACTATTTGATTTACATAATGTGAAACAAGGGACTTCATCTGTAACTAAACAACAAGATAAAACTTTGACAAATGCACTGCTTATTTTCAAGGGCACTTGGAGTCCTTTGCATAGCCAATTTCTACTCAGCAAACAAATGAATAAAGAAAATTATTTAAAAAAAAATGCAAGGTCTTTTCTCCAAAAGCACTGGAAGTACCCCTCAGTACAACTAAAAAAATAAATTGTGAGCAGCACTTTAAAAAATTTGGTCAGATAACAATTCTTAATCTTTACTTCTTCCACTGTCAACCTCTTTAAAGAGGGCCCAAATAATGTATTCTTAGCTTCATAATAGTCAGTGTTTGGGGGGGGGGAGTGTGATGGGGGATAGTGATTTGTTTGCTGCCTAGACCTATGATTATGCAGATTGAAATTCTCTCATCCTTGTCTCCTGTTGGCTCAGTGTGCCTGAAGACTGTGTCATAGAGTTTCATAAATCTGAGTTTATGGAAATGATAGTGTTAGAATCTGGCAACTGGGAAGACCAATAAATTCTGTTCAAGTTCTGATTTATTAGAAAAAAGTGAAATAGAGCCTTTAATTTCCAAGAATGAAGATGCATCTGAGAATAAGTCTCACTGTGCAGCTTTATGGTGCCCTGGGCTATACCTATAAATGATTCACTCAGAAATTATTCTGAGTTGTATCAAATTAATACATCTCTACCATTTGTATATCTTCTTAAATTTTCTATCTTATTTGCCAATGGAATTAGTTTAAAACCAACTTTCAGAAGTAGTGCACATAAACCAAAAACATTTCAGTAAATAAGAGAAGCAAAGCTATCATTAACAAAATAAAACTCTAAATTTTTTTAACTCTAAATTTAAGAGTATTTTCAAGAGAAACTTATGTCCTCTCCACGATTTCAAGGAGAAATGTGATAATTACACTAAGAAATCATAGAGTTGACAGCTGGGAGGACACGTTTTGTGTCTCTGTTACTATGAGCCCATAAGCACTGGGTCAGCTTTATAATATTTACTTCATTGTATCACACGGAATAACTTAATAAATAGATTATGGCAGATAGGTTTGATTTATGAAAACATTTATTTCACTTGAAACCAAAATTAACAGCTATCTAAAATTCCTTCCTGCTAATGTGCTCACATAACATATAACATTCAATAATTATCTAAGATAAGAATACCCTAGAAACTGGTCACTCTGAGGTTAGCCTGTCACATGTGGATGAGACCATGGAATCCATGGAGATTTAAATTTTTGTTTTATCTTTCACAACTTCCTTACAAAGCTAAAGATTTGATCACCTTTATGTTTAAACCAACTAAAAAGGGATTCTTCTATCTTGGTTACTCAAACCTTTCATTTAGAATTTACCGATCAAATGGTACTAGGCCATTAAGAATAGGCATAACACATTCCCTCTGGTGGGTTGATCTTCACTTTTATGGCACTGATATTGAGTGATATGGAGAAACGGGGATCCTTCAAACAAGCCTGATTCCCAGGAGGGAAGTAAAGAGAGAATTATCAGTCAGCAGCTATCAGTATTTTATATGTGTATATCCTTTGATAGTTTTTTTCCTATTTTCAACCAAAAATTTTTCTATTTTCTATTTTATTTCTATTTATTCCCATGTGATCCAAAAATCAAAAGCAAACTACTAGGTCCTATCCTAAGTCCTAGCTATCAGAATACAAAAAATTGAAGTCAGCATTTCTACTTAAAGATCGAAGAGGTGTACAAAGATTTTTTCCCCCCATAAAACATGAAAAACATAGCAAATTTTACCCCTCAACAAAAGCTTCTGCATTGGGTTTTGAGTAAAAAGTCTGTTCAGACAACGAAACTCTGATTTTCTATCCATAACTAAAAGATCCCTTAGAAATAACCACGTCAGAATGTATTAGCCACAAATAGGTTTTAAATACTTGTCACCCAATGAGATCTGTCTTCCTTCTCATGGTTGTTAGGTGTTTGAAATAATGCTTCTGAAACTAAAGAGGATGATACTCATACTTTGATTACTAATTCATATTGTTTTCCTCATTAAAATGCAGTGTATTTCTTAGAGAAATTTGAGAAATACAAGAATAAAGTTAAACTATTGGCCTATAATCCCACTATCTGGGAATACTTATAGTTAACATTTTAAAGGCTATTTCTCCAGTTCTATTTCCTATGTATTCGTATAACTAAACACATTGTGCATAACTAAATACATGTAACATATATATAATATTAGGATCATATTCTCAACATGCAAGTCTTGCCCCACCAATACTGCGACATTCATTTCATTCCTCATTTCTAATACCATTTTTCTCTTCAAAACAATCTATTGTGTCCACTATTTTTTTCTTATGTTATAAAGGTTTAAAAACCACACTTAACTAATCCTTCTTACTTCCCTTGTTGCTAGCTTTCCCTAGAAATATAAGAAAATAAAATGTTCTAGAGCATACCTATAGTAGTAACAGATGATTCTTAAATGTATTAAGATAATGTGGGATGAAATTATAATTCTTCCTAAATTTTTCTGAGTGTAGTTGACCCACAATGTTATATAATTATAATTTTATAGAAAAGGAAAGGGAATTTTAACTGTGGACTGACAAAATTAAATATAAAAACATTTATAACATGATAATACAACAAATGGTCTTTCTGATAGTGGGTCTTCCACATGAGTACGAGTGAATCTACACAGGATCTTACACAATTATTTGTTTGGAGTAAAATTATTAAACATTCACTGTTTGGTACAATTATACAAGATGTCTTATATTTTAGACCCGGTACTACTATCCTGATTTTGTTGATAAAGACAAGACTCAGAGAGATCATTTAATCAATTTAAGATCACCAGCTAGCATTTGGACAAACACAGGTCATTTTTATGTGATCATCTTTCTCACTGAATTTTAATCTTTTTTTATATTTATATATTATATACATGTGTACACATACAAACAAATAGACATTTCTGATACAAATGCTTTGGTAGACAGTGGTATTACCACTATTTTCTCCAATCCAGGGCTTGTCTTTTCATTTTCATATCAATGTCTTTTGAACATAAGATGGCTTAAATTTTGAAGAAGTCCAAGTAATTATTTTTAAGAATTTTTGATTAGTACTTTTCTTGTATCCTATCCGGAAATTATTATCCTACTTATAGTCATGGAGATTTTTTTCCGTTTTTCTTTTCTTTTTATTTTTTTACTAAGAGTTTGATAGCTGTAGCTATCATGTAGTTTTAGCTTGTAGCTTTTAGCTAAAACTACAAGTTTTAACTTGCAGTTTTAGTTGTAGCTTTCATGTAGTTTTCCATGCTCCATTGTGAATTAATAACACACAAGGTGTAAAGCAGAATTGAAATTCATTTTTTTCACATGGTTATCCGTATGTTGTAGAGCCATTTCATTGATAGACTATCTTCTCATGACTCAAATATATTGGTGGGTTTTTTGAGAGTCAATTGACCATATCTATATGGGTATATTTCCAGATTCTTTATTCCACTTCATTCATTTTTACCAAGTTTGTGCCAAAACCCCATTGTTTTGATTACCAAATCTTTTTAAGTTTTGAAATCAGATAATGTAAGCCCACCCAGTTAATTCTTCTTTTACAAAATTGTTTCGACTCTTCTATATCTTTCCTTTTCCCAAATACATGTTGGAATCAGCTTGCCAATTAAAAAAAAAAAAAAAAAGCTAGCACAAACTTTCATTGGGATTATGGTGACTCTTAGTCAATGTAGGGAAGATGGGCATCTTGATAATATTTAGTCTTCCAATAAATAAAAACCTTTATTTAGATCTTTAATTTCTCTCAGCAGTGCTATGGAGGTATCATTCTAGAGTTTTTACACATTTTTTGTTACATTATTCTTCTATCTTTTATGGTTTTGGAGGGTACCATAAAATTTTCCCAACTGTTCATTTCTACTATATATAAATAAAACTGTTTTTATCAATTGACTTTGTATTCTATGGCCTTGAAAAATCCAGTTATAATTTCTGGCAATTTTGCTGCTATATTTCTTTTTTTTTTTTTTTTAAAGATTTTTATTTATTTATTTTACAGAGGGAGAGAGATCACAAGGAGGCAGAGAGGCAGGCAGAGAGAGAGGGGGAAGCAGGCTCCCCGCTGAGCAGGGAGCCCGATGCGGGCCTCGATCGCAGGACCCTGAGATCATGACCTAAGCCGAAAGCAGAGGCTTTAACCCACTGAGCCACCCAGGCGCCCTGCTGCTATATTTCTTAAAATTTTCTTTGTACTGAGACATATCATCTGTGAAGAGAAATCCTTTTTATTTTTTCTTCCAATATTTATACCTTTCTTTTTCTTTTTCCCACCTTACTATACTGGTGCTGATCTTCAGTATAAAACCAAATAGAAGTGTAAGAGTGGACATCCTTGTCTTGCTTCCAACCCTAATGGGAAAACTTTCGGTTTTCAACATTAAGTATGATGTTAGCTATAAATTTTTTTGTGTATATGTGTGAAGATACACTTTTATAGATTAAGAAAGAGTGTTTAAGAATTCATTGAGAGGGGCACCTGGTTGGCTCAGTCAGTGAAGCATTTGGCTCTTGATTTCAGCTCAGGTCATGATCTCAGGATCCTGAGATTGAGCCCTACATCGAGCTCCATGCTCAGCAGGGAGTCTGCCTGAGATTCTCTCTCTCCCTCTTGCCTCCTTCCACTCTCTCTCTGTCTCTCTCAAATAAATAAATCTTAAAAAAAAAAAAAGTTCATTGAGAATTGTTGTTGATAGGGTTCCCCTCCACCCCTTACATTAGAGATACCCGTTTTATTGTCATTTGACTTCTTTTTTTTCTAATAGGAAGTAGGTCATTGATCTTAACATTGTTTCCCCTGTGTAACTTATCTCTTCCTCTGGCCAATTTAAAACTTATTTTCTGTATCTTTGGTTTTCACTCATTTACCTAAGATACAGTTAGGCCTATAAGGATTGTGGGGATTTTTTTCTCCATCAATTTAGGAAACAATTTTGCCAGTACATCTTCAGATAATTTTTCTTACCCATTCTCATTTTCTTCTGTTGAGATTTCAATTACAATACGTTGATCAGTAAATGCAACATGTGAACTATCCCAGGGTCAGTTTCTATTGACTACTTTTCCTTGACCATGGGTCACATTTTCATGTGACTTTGCTTGGCTAATTTTTATTATGCTTGAGACACTGTAGATGATAATGTTATAGAGATTCAAGATTCTGTTATCTTCCTCTGAAGAGGGCTGACTCTTGTTTTAGGAGGGAGTTCAATTACTGGCAGGTCACTAGGAACTTAGCAAGGTTTGAGTTTAGTCTTTGCGAGGGAGGATCTGTCTAAAGCTCAAGATAATTCCCAAGCTTTTGTAAACTGGTGGGACTCAACCTCCAAATTCTATATTCCCTAAATGTCTTATAGGTGCCTGGTTTCAGGCTTTGTTAGGGTAGGTCAGAGTAGACATTTCTTCGGATCAAGGCCCCTGCTATGAAGGCTCAGCCTTTCTTTTTTCTCAGCTAAATACCAGGAGTGATGACAAGGTATTAATCAGGTTGCTGCACTCTTGTGGCCTGAATCTACTTACTTCCTAGTATCTTTTAAAAATCTAACCTCCATAGCTATAGCACTCTGATGCTTTTTGGAAAGTTTCTATCTATATATATTCAGGCCAGCCTTGCAAAGTACTCACAGATGGTCTGCACATGGACTTCTTGGCACCATTCCTTTCACAGGACCTCATCTATGGTACCCTCAGCAGGACCGTTGTGCTCTACCTAGATTCTAGCTTGGTGTACCAAAGAATTGTCCTGGCAAAAAGCTGTGGGGCTCACTTAATACATTTTCCTTCTTTCAGAGATTGCAGTATAGTACTATTCATGCTCCATTGACTAAAACACTTACCTCATGAATATTCTTCTATTTTATCATTGTTTATTGTACAAGTCCAGCAGCAGGCCCACCTACACAGCTGGAAATGGATATCTGATTGTGTTCTTGTAATAGATTTTTTTTCACCTTTATAAATTATTTATCACTAGAATAGTTTTTATATAATTCAGCAACAAGAAGCTATCATGAAGTCAATAGACCCACTACAGAAAATCGTGGTTAGATGTTACCATGTATTCTATTATGTGAAATGTCAATACTATTGATACAAAAATTAAATTGCCAGAGAATAATGAATTACTATTTATTTTTAATAGTTCTGAGCAAGAAATTTATGATTTCTAACATAGAGTGCTCATATAGAGTATATTGTTTCTCCTTATTTCACTTTTTTATATTTACCCCTAATGCTGCATTACAAATGTGTCTTAATAGTATAGACATTCATGATGCAGCCAAAATTAATTAGCTAGAGATTTAATTGAAACTTTTTTCTCAGATGGTGCCAGAAAGTTTATCAATTGCTGAGTTTAACATATTGGGTGCTTTATCCACATGATGATGATTGAAAAACACACAGTGTAGGTTCATCAATATGAAGTTTCACCAAAATTCGCTTATCATCATCAGTGGCTATGTCTTCATACTGGAAATTGAAGGTAAAAATCTTTTCTGAATTACCTAGCCAATATTTTGTCAATCCAAAATTTTGCCATCCAAAATGTGCCTGTTCAGAAATCAGTTATTATAAATTGAGGGAGATGACAAAAATCATTATGCCAAAAGTTTTTTGGAACACAAAACCTGGAATAAAAGCATTCCCTGAAGAAATTAATCCGATTAGCAGCACAGCCATCGAATTAGGACTGTTGTTTAACCAGCTTTGGAAAATTTACCTTGTTATAAGAATAGCTGCATCCACTGAAGTCATGTCCTCTCCCCAGCTTGTTGACATCTCTAAATGTATATCATTCTTTTTGCCAAATTCTTCATGCTGCCACTTACAAAAACTCTCTAGCATCTTCTCCCCATGGTGCCCAATATATAGATCCGCCTGCAAAAGAAGATATTTCACTTGAAGGCAAATTACTCTCAGATATACAAAAAACTAAAAACTGAGGAGACATCATGAATTACTAAAGCAGACTGCTGACCATAACAACATTAATTGGAACCTGGAAGACATTCAGAATTAATTTAGCCTGAGCTAAAAATCTTGAAACTTTGTGAGGGTACAATTACTACAAAATCTGTTCCATGCTATTCTGAAAAAGAAGAGAGGTGAATTAAGAATGTGGAACTTTGAGACTTAAATAACTTATTCCTACAATTTAAGAACAAATGTTTTCCAAAGTTCTAGTTAAGCAGCATACTAAAACAGTATTGCAGAATGTTCTCTGTCTAAAATGAATTACAGATAAGAAAAGGTTTCAAAGGCACATGTTTAAATAAGAAAATAAAACTGTCATTAAAAATCACTTTTAAAAAATTACATCTTGGAAAGTTAAGGTTTGTTGTCAGGAACCTTGGAAACTAAGAACGTTCCATTTTTAGAATAAAACTGAGGTATTAACCAAATCTAAAGGCCAGTTTCATGTATAGTTTAAGTGACTTAGTAAATATTTCTGGATTTTCAAGTCCATAAAAAGCACACTCCTCGCATTCACTTTACTTAAAAGTACCTGAACACAACTTCTCACCCATTTAATAGGACAAAAAACTCAAGACTTTCTTACTGGAGTTTCATGGAGCAGAATAAGCTTTATCACACGAAGATTGACCTGCACACCAAGACTCTTGTGTTGGAAAAGGTTAAAAACCTAAAAACAAATAAAAATAAAAATCCTAAAATAAAACTGAAAATCATATTTATTTTTCTTAAAGCCCGAACATGGGAGAAGTCTCAATCCAGTTGATTTATATATATATATCTCAGCTTAAAATCATTTAAGTACTTTTAAAATTAGCTTAATAGGTAAGAATAACTTAGATAATTCATTTTAAATACCAAGAAATTTAGACCTCGCCTTCTGAGATACTCATCACAACCTTGACTATCTAGGCATTTCAGTGGGATACAGAGGTAAGGTTGGCCTTTCACAATATTGAAGACAAGCATTTTAGAAACTAAACCCTAGAATTTTTCTTAAGACCACAAAATGCCAGTGTCCTCCTTTCTTCTGAGAAACGGTCCTGAAAACTGAGCCTGCTTTATGCCACTTCCCAATTCAGTCCTTGGAGTTTTTTGGTTTTTTTTTTTTTTTTTTTCTCCCCAAGCTAGCTGCCAAAAAGGAAAAGGATTTTCAAAGTTCTTCTCTTCAATGCTACCTAGGAAGACAAGCTCACAGGCCACTGTTGATTAATGGTACCAGATCCTCATTTATAACTGTTTTTCCCAAAGCATGATGTAT
This sequence comes from Ailurus styani, assembly GCA_002007465.1. NCBI lineage: Eukaryota > Metazoa > Chordata > Mammalia > Carnivora > Ailuridae > Ailurus > Ailurus styani. Next base: position 401,631 of record LNAC01000880.1, read on the forward strand.
GTAGCAATGCTGGAGAGCAAGGTGAATTTTTATGTGGTACCTTGATTTTTGTAAGATTTAGTATTTATTTAATTTGTAATAGAATATAAAACTAAACCCCTGCTTAGAAGAAACTGAAGTTGGTAGGCTATGTTAGTCTACCCAGTACCAGAATGCTGGCGGAGTGCTCTGGAGGTAGCTGAACATAGAAATGACGAAGTGTGGGAAAATCTGTTCACCGCTCAAGTAAGCCAAATAGTAAAAATGACCAAAAACAGTAAAAATGTAATTTTGTGAAACATCATATATTTACCCTTGAATCAGGGGTTCCTACCTGTCTTATATGGTAATTGGAATCATAAATGGACATTTGCCTTTGGCTTTTATTTATGTTCATTCTCCCCTAAGAACCACTCACCACTCCAACCTTCTAATTCTGCCTTGCAGGAGGTTTAACCAACAGGGTAGGCAGTTAAGTTAAAGGATTATTGGTGGTAAACATCTGTAAGATGCTAGGTGCAAACTAGATTTTTGCAGTCCAGAATTTGCTAACTGAACTTACCTACGTGTGATCCAGCTGATTAAAAACGGAGCCATCTGCTATTAGGTCTTACTCATAAACTAGGACTATATCTGACATCAAATTTTACATACCTATGTAAGAGCTCAGGGGATTACCAGCCTCCACTTTTGTTCCACCTCATAATGTATAATACTTTGGTGGGGCCATGCATACAAAAAAATATAACATTTCCAATTTCAGCCAATGCCCTTTTATAAGAGAATGAAAAGAAGGGCATAAAAAAAGACAGAAAAGACTGATAGACAGTTTTGTCACATCAAAATCAACAATAAGGATGGTTTCTTTTACTAGAAGATGCGAATTATTATTTTGGTATCTTTTGCGATGGAGAGATTTTGCATAACTAAAGCATTTTTTTTACTGATGTCAATAAAAGAAAGGAATAGTAATGAGTTAATTTTAAAGAATGTCATTATACTCACACATTTCTTCCTTAGAGTTTTCTTGAAAAAATTCCAAGCGCACTTTAAAGTTTGCCTACCATATTTAAGATGGTTAGAATGAACCTCCTGGCTGCATCTGCTCCATGATAGGAAACCATTGCTGGGTCTGCAACCACTACAGTCTCTATGTTGTATTCTTGAGGTAATTTGTATGAATATCGTTTCCCTCTTCCACTTTCTGTTATTTTTTTAGATCTAGGTCTTCCTTTATCTGCAACAGAGAAATGAATTTTCCAATGGGACTCCATATTGGCAAAGTGAGTAAAAAATTTGTTTCTTCAATCATTTTAAAAAATGTTTATTTAATACCAAAATATGCTGATCAAGATACAACAGTGAGCAAAAAACAAATAAGTTTCCTAGAACATGAAATCTAAAAGGACATCTGGCTTTAGAGCATGACTTTGAAATCAAACAGCCCAGACTTCTACCATTTATTAGGTCGGCCACTTGGGAAACTAACATCACTCAGTTAGCCTTGGTTTCCTCATCTGTAAAGTGAATAACAGCAACATCTACTTTCTAGTGTTGTTGATGTCTTACAATAAGATCGCATTACTCAAATTTCTAGCACAGGGTAAATAAAATAAAATAAGGAAATTAAAAAAATAAATTTTCTTTTGAAACCACTGACAAAATAAATGTCTACTTGCAGAAATTGCTTTAAGTGATTGCCTCACACACTCTCAATTCAGGCAGAGGCCCTTAATTACTTAAACATTATGCATGGATTACAAAAGACTTGGTTCTGTCTTCCATCAGGATCCCACAGTAGAAGTTCCTTAGGGAAATAAAGATTCTTCAAACAGAGCCAACTAAAAGCAGTAACTACAAATAAACATATTTATACATTTAAGTGCATAAAATGTAGAATTTGTTTATTAAAACATGCCACTATCAGAATGAAAAGCATGCCACCAAGTGGGAGAAGGTAGTTACAATACTTTACCATAATAAATTAAAAGCTATTCTAAATCAGTAACAGATAACCCAACTGAAAAATTGGCAAAAGGCTTGAACTGCCATTTCTCACACACAAGACAAGACATCCAAATAGCTAATTAGCATATGAGAAGGTGCTCAGTCTCATTAGTCTTCAGGGAAATGCAAATTAAAACCACAATTAATTACATTTCCTTAAAGTCCCCAGAGTGGCTAAAATAAAGAGATGATTATATTAAGTGTTGACAAGAATGTGGGGACAATTGGAAGTTCTCTACACATACAGGCTGTGAGTTTAAATTAGGATAAACACTTTGAAAAACTGGCTAGCAGTAACCACTAAAGTTGAATACTTGCATACCCAATAATCAATGATCTAAAATATATACTCATCAGAAATGCATGCAAATCACATGTACAAATTATTCACAGTAGTATTCTTAGTAGTTCAAATAACCATCAATAGTATAATGGATGAAAAAATTTTGGCCTACTTATACAATGGAATGTTCCAGAGCAAGGAAGCTGAACTAACAACTGCAATGTGCAGGAACATGGATGAACTTCACAAATATAATACTGAGCAAAAAAGCCAACTACAGAAGAGTAGGTGGCATGTGCTTCCATTTATAGAAACAAAAGCTGGGAAGATGTGATGTTAGAAGTCAGAATAGTAAGTATCTCGGGGAAAGAAATACTAGGGCTTAGGAATGGGCATAAGGGGGACATCTGTGATGCTGATATCTTCTATATTGTGATCTGAGTGTTAACCACATGGGAAAATTTGGGGAAATTTTCATTTTCATTCTGGGAAAATTCAACCATTGGACACATCATTCGTGCAACTTCCTGCATGCATGTGATACTTCAATAATGGATTTATTATTTTAACAGCTTTATTGCAATATAATGTACATGACAACACATGGAGCCATTGAGGTGTACAATTCAATTAGTCTTAATAAATTTCTACACTTGGGCAACCATTTCCACAATGCATGGTTAAATCATTGAGTACCTGTTCTGCTCCTTGCCATATACCAAAATTCTGTTGATGTCCCTAAACTGCTACTACCTCTTTTCCAAAACTTGTACTTGGGAGATGACATCTTTATTATATTCTTTACCATAATTTTAATGGAATCCCTAGAAGTAAACATGGGTGTTTAGTAGAGTCCTGTGGAGATAAACACATGTGTTCAATTGGTCATGTTTTCCTGGGTGTCTCTAACTTTGAATTTCAAAGAACTAACAGCTCTAAGTCCATCGTGGTGACTTCTGATAAACTGCTTTCATTGAGTCCTGTTCCAGGTACTGTGGCCTTGGCTTGTCAATTCAATTCAAGGCTATTCCATTCTACTTTGCAAACTATCTATTCCACCTTTCTTGCCCTCCAACATTATTTCCACGGTGCCAGGATTAATTTATACCTTGAATTTTTGAACTACTGGTTTCCTTCTATTACTGACTTCTAGGCTTGACTGAGTAATCTCTGAGATCTAACATGAACTGGATCCCACTACCATTGCTAGAAACTCTACTGTTCTGAGCTATCTTCATAATTTACCCTTTTTCCTTTTCTTACTAGCAGTGACCCAGACTAAAGCCTATTTAATGAACAAAGTTTTACCCAAATTATCAAAAAGAATTAGTTAACTAAGGTAACAAATGGGTTATAAAAACAAATGCAAACTCTCCTTATTTAAAAAAAAAAGCATTATATCGTGAAACATGACAATGCTAAAGGACAAAAACAGTAGCCATCTACAACAAGACCACAGAGTTAGAAGTACACTGACTGGATCCATATTTAGTAATGAAAACCAAAGACTTTGACGAAAGACAACATAAGAAATTGATTTTATCTGTATCTTGAGGTCTATGACAATTAGAAATGAATTTTATAGTTTTTCTAATCATAATCTCAAACCTATCCACAGCTGGTATATTGTTATATACACTTATGTATTTAGTAGGCGGCATTCCTGCAAGTAGATGAAAAGACTTGTCTTGGCAGGGTTAACACCAAATAAACTAATTGTAGGGGGAAAATATATATGCTGCTCTCTTATAAGGATAAGAATGTGAAAATCATGTATTTTTATTGTATGCAAAAATCCTGCAATGGTAGGAAGAGAAAGGATGAAAAGATAGGCAAAATATTAGAAAGCAGACATCATCACAACTAAAATTAATCAGACTTAGGAGAAAAAAAGGGAGGTGGTTAGAATTATTCTCCCTTGTTGCTGTTTTTATTTGTTTTGGTTTGTGCAGGGGTGGGGGTTGTTTAGATTTTATTTTTGAGTGGCAAGGTAGATAGATGGTAGAGGATATCAGCAGAGGAGTTTGGGAAGGAAGATGATGGGTTTCAGACTGAGTAAGTCTGAAGTGTCTGTGAGACAGCTGAGTACTGGTGACTAAACACCTGACAGGAGAGAGGTTAAAATGGGGTTTGGAACTAATCAGTGTGTAAGTGAGGTTGAACCCATGGGTTTGGATTCTATCACCCTTGGGAAAGTGTGTGGTGAGAGAAACAGAAAGAAAAGGAGGAAACCTGAGGAAAGGCTTACATTTAGGGGTGTACATATGGAACAAGATATGCCCACAGAAGAGACAGAGATACAAGAAAAATAAGATGAGAAGCAACCAAGGGGAGAGTTATAAAATGAGGGGCTTTTGAACTGTAGCAAGAATGGTAAACAGACAAAGTAAGAGAGAGAAAAAAGTTTGTTTCCTTTATCGCCCCAGCTAGTGACAGCTGTGTCAGCTCTAATCTGCCAGTGTGCTACATCCTTATTTGCATGTTTTACTTAAATAGACAACATGGAACATCCTAGAATGTTTCTTAACACTCTCAACTAAGTGGTCGACTCCATCATACAAGTTAACCATTGTGTATGAATCAAGCATACTGAAGTAATCTTTTTATTAAGTTGCTCTCTTCAATGGCTTCATTGCCTACATCAACTACGCTAAGCTTGTTTTTCATCTCCCAAATCTTGAGACCACTTTCTACCCATATGCATGCATGAAAACAACATAGTTGATAGCACACACTTCCAGTTAGTGGAGAAATTTTAAAATGTGTGGTCACCAATGCTCACTGTGTGCTCTCCATAATGCCCAACACATAGTGACAGTAATCTCCACAACAGTTATGGATGGCATATGGGAACTATTTCTGGTGAAGTGAGCTCTAAGAATAGATGGGATCTCTATGTCCTGCTCAAATAGATTGGTGTTCTTCAGTTTTACAGATCTCCTTCTTGCAACAGTGAGTCCTAGACCTATCCATAAGTTTTTACTAAAACGTTATATAATATACATTAATGTCGCTTGCCTGCTTAAAACCTTTTTGCTCCCATATAAAGTTCTTGCCATAGCACACACAATGCATTCCCTTCATCATCCAGTTCATGGCTATCTTTGCAGAGTTGCATCTCATGTCCATACTGCAGCCATGTGTTCTCCGCTCCCCCCGCTGATGCTGCCCCTCTCCTGCCTTCATACTTCTGCACGCATTTCTCCTTCTGCCTGAAATGTGTTTCCCTGCCTGCCAACATGCATGAAAAACTTCACACAAGTTTTTAACCTTCACACATACTCTCATTTAATTCTGACAACAGCTCTGGGGTTCAGATATCACTATCCCCATTCTGTATATTGCACATGAAGCCTCGTAGACAGAAAGTCAGCTCTCCAAAGTTGCACAACTACGAAGTGGTAGCGTAAGTTTGTGAACACAGGCAGAGGCTCCAAAGTCCATTAATCAGAATCCACACACTCTGTTCCCCTTTCTCCCAGAGATGTAAGTCTGTAATCAGGATAAGTTTTACTTGATCTTTGCGGCTCAGCCCCCTGATATCAGAAATATGGTTTTGTGTGTACTGACCCTGTCAGAGTTCTTACCATACTACAGTATAATTACTCACTTACCAGTTCATCTCAAATAATATACCAGTTGCCTCTTAAGAATAAGAGCTGTACCATTTAGCTCTATATCCCTGCAAAGTGACTGGTCATGCTTGTGTTGCAAATAAAGAAGCTAAGGAGCAAAAGTGGAGAACAGTATGGAAGTTCCACAAAAAATTAAAAGTAGAAATACCACCTCGCCCAATAATTATGCTGCTAGGTATTTACTCAAGGAAAATGAAAACTTGAAAAGATATACCCACTCCTATGTTTACTGGAGCATTATTTGTGATAGCTAAGATATGGAAGCGACCGAGGTGTCCATGGAAAAATGAATGGATAAAGAAGATGCGATATATATTCAATGGCTATCACCCCACTATAAAAAGAATGAGATCTTGTCATGCATGACAACATAGATGGACTTAGAGGGCATTATGCTAAGATAAGAAAGTCAGACAGAGAAAGACAAATACTATATGATTTCACATATATGTGGAATCTACAAAACATAACAACCAACCAACCAAAACCAAACCAAACCAAACAAACAAAAAACAAAAAACCCACAAACAGACTCACAAATACAGAGAATGACCTTGTGGTTGCCAGAGGAAAGAGATGTGGGGTAATAGGTGTAATAGGGGAAGGGGATTAACAGGTACCAACTTGTTGTTTACAAAATAAATGAAAAGTAGAGCATAGGGAATATAGTCAATAAAACTGTACTGACTTTGTATAGTGACAGATGGTAACTACACTTACTGTGGTGAGCACTGAGTAATGTACAGAGTGTCAAATCACTATGTGGTACACTTGGAACTATTATAACATTGTATGGCAACTATACTAAAATAAAATTTTGAAAGAATTTATGGGAATTGACAAGGAGTACCGAGCTGGAATGAAACCAAAGGTGTGCCTTGGGTCTGGGGGGGGGGGGGCGGCGCGGAGAGGGAGTCTCTGGCTCTCAACCTCATGTGCCTTCTTTATATTATCTTTTATAGAAGAACACAACAAAGTTATCCTAAAGGATGAAGTTTCCTGTTCAGAAAAAATATTTATGAAGTCAATACATAGAAACATAATACACCTAAGGCATTAAAATGATAAAGGAGAATAGTGCAAGGACCAATGTGAATACAAGGAAACTTTTTCATTCCATGACACAAATACTGAAACATTATCCAAAGCTGAATCAAGGGTTTAATATGTTAACACATCAGCCTGAAGTAAAAAGGGGAGAGCTACAATTAGACGTATTGGTATAAGTAAATCAACATTTTATTTCACATATTGTTCATTTCAAAGCCATTTTTAAAATTCTAGACCTAAATTTTAAAAGTATTTGAAAAGAGGTGAACTCGGTGAATCACCCAACTGGTAGCTTAATACTCCTTGCATGCAACTGCCTGGCCCAAACAGGTCAATTAATACCTAACTGTCATGCCTTCAAAATAAACACAATAAGAAACTTCGTGAGCAAATAGTAACAGCTTATTTATGCTTTATAAACCTATTAAAATTAAGAATTTTCTAGAAATCTTTCTTCTGTGCACGATGGCACACAAAGCCTGCTTTGTGTCATCCTGTTCATGAGTAATTAGAACAGCTGGAACTTACTATGACTTGAAAGTTGCACAGCGTAGATTTTTAGTATAACTCATACAAGACAATTTCCTTAAATGGACTAAATCCAAGTTGTTGCTGCTATCATTCCTCAACACAAGAGACTTTCTTTGGCTTGGTCATAATGCTATGACTTCTGTTCCGCAGTTTTATCTCCTTGGAGTCTATATACTTCTTTGAAGAGAGAAGAGAGATGTGTCTCACTTAAATTGACTAAATCAGTGAATAGAGGGGCACAGAGATCCACTTAACCCCTTCTGAAGATGCTTCCCATACAGACTGATATCATGAGCTTTCACGGAAGAAAACAGAAATCACGGATTAATTTGAGATAAATATATTGAAACAGAAATATATTGTAATTCTTTCTGAATCGGAATACCCTACAAAAGCGATGATAGGAGCAACCTATGCCTGCTACAAATGTTACTAACTGTCACAAGTCATAGACCGAAACTAGCCTCAAATAGCATAACCAATTTTCGAATTGGTATCTTGGCCCTCACTCTACTGACACCTAATTTTAAATCTGCAAGTCAACTTTTTATGTCCTTACAACAAAAATGCTTGCATAAATTCATATTTCCTCAGATTCTAACTGGAAATGTTTCTCCTATCAGTGACTATTCACTGAGATGTCTGGATTAGATATCTAAAAATTTTTCCTAGGGACACTTCTAATTATTTTCTGAGTGTTGGCTATGACTTTCGGTCCTACTTACATAATAGAAATCATTCATTTTCCTTACCGTTCTTGCTAACACAGAGATGTCTGCCAAAGGAAGTAAGAAAGTGCACAAAACAGTCAGCCCCATTTTATTTCTGTGCAGAACTGGCAGACAGAGACTAGGATTTGATGGTTGGAAATGTTTATGAGCTTCTGAAATGTCCAGATTGAAGGTATTTTGATACTGAGAATAAAATTCAAAGAAATAATTCTTTATTCTTCTCCCTATTATACTGTTAATTTTAACCTCCAAGATGATTTTTACTTGGGCCAAATAAAAAAAAAAGGAAGAAGAAGAAGAAGGAGAAGAAGAAAGAAGTAGAAGAGGCATCTGGTTGAAGTAAAGAGATATCTATGATGTGCTCAAAGAGGTAGACTAAAATAAGGCCATGAGCTCACAGTATTCAGTTTCAGGAGATCAGGAATTCTCTTGATGTCATTTCTATGCCAGGGAGGTGAACAGTATAACACGAGGAACATTTCACAGTTCGAAAGAGATATAGGGTATGTTATATACTAATCTCTGAAGTCCCTCTGGAGTTTCGTTTTTTGATACTAAAACGTAGTACTTTGCAGAAGACTAAAAGAAAAGTCTAAAATCGATATATTTAATTGTCATTAACCAGAAGAGATTCCACATTTTGAGAAATGTATAAAACTAGTAGATGGAGGGACGGACAGACAGGCAGAGGGACAGGCAGAGGGACGGACAGATGGACGGACAGAAAGAAAGAGAAGAGAAAAAATCTTAATGTATTCATCTCACATTGCATATTTGTTAAACCCTTCCGGGAGAAAGCATTACCTGAAATGATACCACAGTAATGACTGTGAGGAGCTGACTTCTCTGTGACTTTTTCCTCCATGGACCTTTTCTGCCTATATACACGGTGTGGGTGACCCGTTATGGCCATTGTATCATTGAGTGGTTCAATAAATATGAAGTCCTCATTGAGCTGTATAAATCCCATCTGGAATATATAACATAAAAAGATATGTAAGAAATACTATTTGGATAAATTACTTTCTAGGCTCTCCTACTCACACACAATCTATTTTCTTTCACATATGTGCATACGTTCTAGTGAAGCTTTTTCAGCAATGCCACTAAAAGGTAACTGTCTTCTCATTTTATTACTTCATCTTTACATACTTTATTGCACTAGCATAAACTTCATTTTGTTAGACTTAGCCTGTGTGGGTGGGAGGCTAGATGCCAGCAACAGATGCACAGTAAAAATTCTGGAATGGTTAAAGGCTCACTTTGGGAGACCCATGGGGTCACTTACATGTAGGCATGTATAGAAGAGCAATACGGTTTTTAATTGCATGCACCACATAGTCCAACTTTTCAACAATCGCTATTTAATAAAGTAATTCATGTAATATGTTAAAGCAAATGCGGGAGACATTGCACTGTAATTATTATATAAAATACTCTTGAAGCCATCTACTAAACATTTTTAAAAGCCTTGCATGGTAAATTACAGAAAAAAAATGAATCATCACTTACATAAGCATGTTTCAAGTCATATAATGCCATGTTTTTAAACTTAGCCAATTGTAGACAGCTAAAAACTGTAAAATACGGTTATTATCAATAAAAAGAACTTATAACAAGTAGGTATCCTTTTATTATATTGAGGCTAAGCCTCGTCATTTCTTTCCTTCCTTTTTTAGAACATAAATTTATATTATAACTAGGAAAATATTCCACACAGAACATATGACTTGATCTTTTTGACTTTTATTATTTTATTCTGCTGTGATATATATTACATGTATAAAATATATATAATGCACATATTTGAGTATTCCATTAACTCGTTAGCCAATGTTTTTGAAGGAATAATCCCTTAGAACCTGCATTATTCATACCCAATCTGCTATCAAAGTTCTTCATTCTGTTCTGAATTATATAAAAACTATGTATAGTTCATTTTAATTTGATCCACATAGAACTAGAATAGTAATAATACACTTACTTCTTCAGATAGAGTAATTCTTCTGAACTGAATATTCAGAAAAATTAAATCTATACTAAAAAGAGGTGTGTTTTCCTTAAAAGTACAGAAGAAGTCTCCAGAAAGACTAGGTGATTGCCAATATGCCATCTCATTTTATTCTATATTGAATTGATGTTACAAAATATCTTAAGAATAAAGTATCTTAAGAATAAAATACTCATCACTTTTTAATCGAATTTTTATAACACTAATAAAATTCTCAAATACTAGAATAACAATTCCACCACTTCTGTCTGTTGTCCTCTTCTCTCTGTTTCTCCCCCTCCTTGTCTTTCCTAGACACACACACACACACACACACACACACACACACACACACTGAGGTTAGGGATAATGAAGAAAAGATTTACTGTGACAATTCTTATAAAATATATCAGGCATGTATTATATACTTGGCCTTTTGGGGCCATTTGGGGGTAATTTTAATATGAATTCCAATAAACTCTTTTGTTTTCCACACATGTGCTCATTGTCTCCAATGTAAAACTAGAATGAATTTTAAAGTAATTACAAGAAAGGCAAAAACACTTCCCTTGACAGAAAAAAGGATAGACACAAATATTTAAAACTTGAAATAATAATCAAGATGTAGTACATCTACACATGGATTGAGGGTGGATGGAATTACATTATAGATCACTGATGCGCGCTGTGCAAATACAAAAATATGTTACTCTTATCTCATATTTCAGTATGCTTCTGGGGTTCGGTCAATATTATTGAAGTCACTAATACAACTGACAGTGTGGCTGATGATTAAAATAATAACTATTATGATGCTCAGTAAGTACATCTCAAGCAAACATGCTCAGTTTCCCTAAATCACAGCTTTAGAATCTGATATCTTCTTTCAAAAGATTATAATTATAGTTGGATTTAGAACAATAAACCGAGGGGCACCTGGGTGGCTCAGTCGTTAAGTGTCTGCCTTCGGCTCTGGTTATGATCCCAGGGTCCTGGGACAGAGACCCGCATGGGGGTCCCTGCTCCGCGAGAAGCCTGTTCTCCCTCTTCCTCTCTCCCTGCTTGTGTTCCCTCTCTCACTGTGTCTTTCTCTGTCAAATAAATAAATTTAAAATCTAAAATAAATAAATAAACCAAATAAAATTGAATTACATACAAAATTTAATGACTCCCCAAACAGATTCTGGACTTAAGATTATTTGGATTCATAACCTACTACTAGCTAAGTACGTTTGAGAAGGATACAGTGGCTTAATCTACACAACTGCTCCATAGGACCGTCCAGAGCATTCACTTTTGAAAAGCACATGTAATGCCCTATCATAGGATGAGATACTGGGTTACCATTCAATAAATGTTCACCATAATTTTTACTTTATTGATTAAAATAACCACAATAAATCAAAGCACCCAAACATTTGAATATGAACTGGAGGCCTCTGGAGTCCAAAGAATCAAAACTGATTCACCTTTGTATCCCTATACCATATTACATATTTTCTGAAATAAAATTTAAGTTAGGATTTAGAAACCACTTCATAGTAATTATTTGTTGTGTTAGAACTTTACAGATGTTTTTAAAAACAAGAAGACTGCTTTTGAAAAGGAAAAAAATGTTGGAATAATTATAAATGGTGACTCACTCATTCGATACATGTTTACTGTCTGACTACAGTGTGCCCGATTCAGTTCACTCGGGGGCAGAGTTAGCACTCAGTGTTTAGTGTTCTTTCTTCAGGGCAGGGTTTTCGATCTGAACCAGAATACTATCCTACAGCAAAGAAAGTGCTCTAGCTTAGGTCCGTATCTTTCAAGATAATTCCTTATATTAAAGGAAAACTGCAGAAAGACTTGAGGTTTTCTGTGTCACCATGAAAGCCTCACTTTTCCCATTAACCTCTATGCACAAGGGTCCCTCTGTTCAACAATCCACAATTAGATAACATTCACGTTAGTGCAAATATTGTCCTTTAAGTTTCAGAAGGAAAGAAGAGAGAACGTGAATGAATATCATACAGCACACCATCTAAAATAAATGCAAGGTTTATAAGCACTTTTCTCCCAGATTGTTCGTATTTAGATTTTTCAAAATGATTTTAAATATTTTGAGACATTTCACACAAAATTTGGAAATGAAATTAAGTTTAACAAGTGTTCCCTACCTTATTTCTAATGTGCATATTCTCATAGGGTGGCATCTGGCATCTGTTCTTTTGTCGTTGTATGTTACTCTTTGATTTCACAATTTAGCAAGAACTTTGGTATTTTGCAAATTTACCCTCACTTACATGAATATGTTGCCACTCATTTTTTTTACTAGTTCTGAGATTTTATTTCTCTATGTAGATTCCTCTGTGCTTTATTAAGACAACCAAGAAAATGGATCTTCGTGTAGGTGCGTTGACATTGTCACTGAATTCTAATCACAGGAAATTTGATTTGGTCAATGTGCCAAATACACTGTTGGTGAAGTGCTTCTATTAACCAATATAAATATTTCATGTGTTCGAATTCGAGTTAATTATGGTCTATTCAATGGATCCTAAAACTCTAATACAAATATAACTTAAAAATGACTTAACGGGCATCTGGGTGGCTCGGTCAGCTAAGCATTGGACTCTTGGTTTGGCTCAGGTCATGGTCTCAGGGTAGTGAGATTGAGCCCTGAGAAGTCCAGCTCCACTCTCAGGGGGAGCCTGCTTGAGATTCTCTCTCTCCCCCTCTCTCTCTGCCCCTCCCGTACTCTTTCTCTCTCTTAAATAAATAAATCAATAAATCTTTTACAAATGACTTAAAAATTGGGAAACATGGCACTCTCCACTCTTGTTCCCACTTTTCACTCACATTGTACTTTACTTCCACCACCTCACTTTCCATTCCCTCACGGAACTGAAGCACTACCATAGTTACCTCAAAATTTCTCTTCATTCTTCCCTGCTTCTTTCTGGAAAATTATTTTCCAGAACCCTGGTTTTCTGGGTAAGCTTTCAATGGGCTGGCTGCAGATATTTATCTGAGGCTCCAAAAGCATATTGTCAGTCTTTGATAATGTCCTATTTTTAAAAATACATACCACATCATAAAAACTCCAAAGTATAAGTGCTAAAGGACATGAGGAATGTGTTAGATCATTACCATTTCAGGATATCAGAAGAGTTTTGAGGGACAGCAGAATCTGGATATGATGAGGGCAAGGCTGTTCCCATGAGAGGAGATATTATGAGCAAAGGCAAAGAGGACATGGAGTCTAGCTAAGAGTTAAGAAGATGCCTGCTTTGAGTAGAGAGATAGGAAAATGTAGCCTAAAAACAAGATGAACCCATATAATTGAAAACATCAAATGATGAAATTCTTGATAGGAAAGTCAACGTCCTGAAGTTCTGAGGATGATTACTCTATTGTCTGACCATAGGTATCTTAGAGAATTAGTGAGACACTAAAAGAAGCACAAAGCACAAGTATTTTGTTTCTACACAGCAACTACAGAAGTTGTGAAAAGATCTGGTACCTTGAGATGCTTATGAAAATATTGTAGACAAACATCTGATGCTCTACATGAACTGAAAAATGTACATTTGCCTTTGAGTATTTTTTGTATAGTAATGTTACAGTATATACCTCATTAAGTAAATAAAGTATATAAAGCATTATATAGTTCAACGTATAACCATAATATATGCAAATTATAATACTATAGGTGTGTTTGGTGCTTATTCAAAAGGCATCATTTTCAACAATACTATAAATAGGAGTGATTTTTCATGCATTTGTGTATTCAATACATACAAGCTAGTCTATGAAAATACACTTCTGACACCCTATCTATCCTATTGTCTTACAATGCTAAACTCTTCCTGACTTGACCCTTTTGATGTTTCCCCTTTACACCCACAAGGGGAAACTCTAAATCCTTAATGAAGATATATAAAGTGTAAAGTCATGATAAACTCCTGCCTACCTCTCCAGCTTTACTTTTACTTCTTAAACTTTATATATAACCACAACAAACACATTTTTAAAGATTTTTTAAAATTTGACACAGCGATAGAGAGGGCACAAGCAGGGGGAGCAGCAGGCAGAGGGAGGCCCAGGATCCCCATGGAGCAGGGAACCTGATAGAGGGTTCAATCCCAGGACCCTGGGATCATGACCTGAGCCGAAGGCAGATGCTTAACCGACTGAGCCACCCAGGTGCCTCCGACAAACACATTTTAATTGTGTGAACAAACTTTGTATTTTAACATATTTCAGAATAACTTTTAGTTGTATGATCACATCTTGGTATACTGCACATGCTGTTTTTTCTTTCCAGAAAGTCATTTTTGGTTATTTCTCCAAAATCAAGCCAACCTGCTCCTCTCTCCAAAGTAACCACTGCCTCCCTGATCCACTTCTACACTGCACCTTTCCCATTGTTACACTAATACATCCACGATAGTTACAGTTTTTGTGCGCTTCTGATTAGATCATGAGCTATTTGGGGCAAGTCTTTGGGCATAGAGCTCAGCTTCATGTCTTCAATACCTAAGGCCTGGTAAACAGCCGGTGCTCAAGGAATGTTGCTTTTACCTTAGCATACTCTTCCTTTTTGAGATCAAAAGAAAACATATCCATTCAATGCTCTTGAGACCATCTATTCATCTACTCCACCTATAACTCCATATGAGGGGAAATTACTATTCAATTTCTCTCCTCCGGCTTTCCCAGCATTGCCTTCCTTGTGAGCCAAGTTCTACCTTTAGGAAAAGCTTTCGTGGGACCACATTATTAACATTATTCCATTTTCTTTCCTTGCCAAAGGGCTTCAGAAAGTATGGTGAAACTACGAGAGTAGAATTAAACCTGGAAATCACTGGGCCATCACCAGAGTTTTAAAATCAAGAAAACCAAGTGCATAACTTGCCTAGAAACACATAGAGAGTTCATCGGAGTGTCAGGGCTGGATTCTAACACTCCCAATTTCCAAATGTGTTTCTGGTTTTAATACATCACTCTAAATTTGCTTGCTACCTGCATTCTCTTTCCCCCACTGAACTCTGGAAATTGTTCTAAGACCGCCCACCATTTCCTGTCCTTTGTTCTCTCTAAAGGCATTTGACCCTTGACCACTTTTCTTCTCCAGGAATATTACATTGCTCTTGCTCTCTTCTCTAGCAACTGTTTCTGTTTCCTTAAACAGATCACGTTCCTTACTCCAAAGCAGGTCTTCGGTCATCAACTGCTGTCTGCAATGATACCTCCCAAAGGTTTTATAATGTCCTCTATGGAGCCAATACCCAAATCCCCAAACCCCTCTCAGCCCACTACTTCCATTCAAGATCCATGCTCCTCCCTATTCACTCCTCATCCCCTTACTTCAAACGTCTGATCCTTCTCCCACACTGAGGGTTCTCTCTGAGTGTGTATCTCTGTTCATGCCTCCAACTACTCTCTAGTTTCCTAGGTTAAAGAAATTATAGAGTCCTTTTCTCTTTACTTCTTTTACAATATTTACAAGAAAACAATAATATAAGAAAATAATACGCCTGTGTGCCAGGCACCGTATATATATGTTTTCACTTAATCAACCAGCAAGCTTGTGACACGTAGACTAACCTCACTAGTTTCATAGCTGAAAAAAGTGAGTTTCAAAAAGATTTACTGTGTCCTAAGGTCACAAATCAGTATGTGGTGAAGACAGGGTACAAACCAAAGAGTGCTTTATGAGGCCATCTGAGGAAGTCTAGGCCCTGTCATGTCACTGTTATTCCAAATAACTCTCACCTTTAAAAAACTTTGCACTGAGGATTTGACGTCAAACACAACACCTCACAAATGGTAGATGTCCAAAATTTGATATCAACAGTAAGGCCAGGCCCCATCCCTCACAAAGGAGAAGACAAAAATACTACATTAGGCTCTGAACTTTATCTTGAGCTATTTTATATGATGAGACACATTAGGTGCCGAAGGCACACTGGGTTTCTGAGAGGGCTGAGGGTTTCACCTCCAGGCCTCCCTCAGTGCTATGAGCCCAATCACTCCCCCATAACAGATTTGGGAGAACATTTTAAGTATTGCATTTTTCGTCCCTTCTTCCTTTGTTTTACAATACTCTTTTCTATTTTCTTCCTTAAAATGTCTCCAGATCATAAAACCAGAATGTTTAAATAGCAGAACACTTATATAATTAATATATAATTAAAAAAGCAAATCATTATCCCAAATCCCATATCATATAGGATAATTACACAAGTATGTATATATTTCTTCCTACTCTATTAACATACATACAGACACACAAAGTAGGTATGTGGTATGTACCTGTGTGTGTGTGCATGTGTGTCTCTACAATATTGCTCAAGTTTTATATTCTACTTTATTTTCCCATTTAAGAATAGCTTCATTACTGCTTTGTTTCTTAATGGTATTAAATAATCTTTATAAGCCTGGGTTTTAATTGCTGAATAACAGTGAACCCTCTAAATATATAATAATTTATTAGCTATTCTTTCATTTGACCATCTATTCAATAAATGAGTATTGACTTTATACAGCCAGATGTCGGGGACAGCAGTGATGGTCCAGGCTGGCAAGACCCATCACCAATTTACACACACTCCAGGAAGGGATAAAATATGTTATTTATTCTACTGAGTCAAAGTTACACATATAATTGTTCTATCACTGTTAAGAAGTTCTATCTTTATAGTTTATACACTCATTTATGTCTATTACACACACACACACACACACACACACACACACACAGAGTTTCAAAAATATAGCCCGGAAGTATCCCCCCATATATCTAAGGGACAAGGCAGGCACTGAAAGTGGCCAACTAGAGAAGACAAACTAGCCCTCTTCAAAGGACAAGTGTGAAATCCCAAGAGACTGAGATGCATCTCTGAAGAGGACAGCCTCCCAAGAACCCATAAATGTGGCCCATGAGAGATAAAAAGTCACCACTTTAAGCACCTATCAAACATAATGCTCCACAACACTATCCCATGATGCAATTACCATGCATGACTCTGTCACCAAGCCATGGAACCACCCAAACATACTCTTCGTTCCCGATTCCCTTACAGCTCTACCCTCAAGGAGCCAGAGGAAGCTCAGGGCACTGAGCAGGAAAAATGGAAGCCCTGGGTGGGGAAACAGCAAAGAGTCTGGCTTTACTCCCCCTTCTTCACTGCAAATGAGTAGCTCTAAGCAAGTCTGAATGTGGAAGGCATGTGAGGGAGAGACTTGAACTTTATGGGAATTTGGGGGGGGTGTGATAATTAGAGGATAAATATTTCAACTACCAGAGACTTATTTTGACTAAATAACCCAAGTGACTTCTCACAACCTAAGTGTGAACACCACCAGAAAGAAGACCAGGGGGAACAAACCCCCAGTTTCATGATGGCATCCTTTGAGTCCTGTTTACTCAATGAAAAGTTACATGAATACAATATGAATTCAGGTGCCAAGTATTTCAAGGGTGAGAGAGTGATGTGGGGAACGTCTTTCGGGTGAGGTGACACCTGAAAAGAAAGGGCAAGTTAGACACCTTGGCCAGGGCAAGTTAGAGGGGAGAACGTTCTAGGCAGAAGGAGAAACAAAGACCCTGAGACAGGACCAACTTAGCATGTATAAGGAAAAGCAAGGTTGGAATGGCTAGAGTGCAGAGATTCCTGGGAAAATGACGACTAAAAAGAACTCAGGGGCATTCCATGGCAGTATCACTTATCTGATACATATTCAAAAATAAACCCTGATGAAATCCTCTTGTGGCTTTTAGACTATTTATCTTTTCTTGGACACTGACTAGAGATTTTACTAGGGATGCTTCATGATGACCTTCTGTGCTATGTTCTTTCAACAGTCTTATTTTATCTCCATAATAATTACTCAGGAATACATGTCACTCTTACAAATGAAAAAAATATGCTTTCTCTCCCATTTTCTTGAAAACCAGTGGCCTCCTCTAACTTTTCGCCAGCATTTGACAGAGATATGCATTTTAAAACTATTTCAAAATGTTCCTTTTTAACTCCATTATAGATAAATGACATCACAAATATGATTATAAACAGAAGCTGTTCTATGCTGAAGATGTGAAAAGTGCTCAACACATGTAAAGTGGAAAATAAATGCTATATCTTAGCATTTAGTATCCAGAATTACTTTTTGTTATAAGAATGGTTCACATTTCTCATTTTATAGTCTAATTATTGCTCAAATCAAGAAAAGCAATTGATTTGGGGTACCTGGGTGGCTCAGTGGGTTAAAGCCTCTGCCTTCAGCTCAGGTCATGATCTCAGGGTCCTGGGATCGAGCCCCGCATCAGGCTCTCTGCTCAGCAGGAAGCCTGCTTCCTCCTCTCTCTGCCTGCCTCTCTGCCTACTTGTAATCTCTCTCTGTGTCAAATAAATAAATAAAATCTTTAAAAAAAAAGAAAGAAAAGCAATTGATTTGATTTTCATATGCTCTGTAACATCTATTCACTTTACTGTAATCTCTTGTTGCTTAGAATGATTTTTAATAATGAAACAAGATGGGATGGGGAAGGAAACAAACCATAAGAGACTCCTAATCTCACAAAACAAACTGAGGGTTACTGGGGGGGTGGGAGGGTAGGGATAGGGTGGATGGATTATGGACATTGGGGAGGGTTTGTGCTATGGTGAGTGCTATGAAAGGCATAAGCCTGATGATTCACAGACCTGTACCCCTGGGCAAATAATAATAATAATAAATAAATTTTAAAAAAGAATGATTTTTAAATTAATCCCCCAGGATTTTTCTAAAAAGATTTATTTATTTTATAGAGAGTTCATGGTGGGATGGGCATAGGGAGAGAGAGAATCCCAAGCAGACTCCCCACTGAGCATGGAGTCAGACATGGGGCTCCATCTCATGACCCTGATATCATGACCTGAGCCAAAATCAAAAGTTGGATGCCCACATGACTGAGACACTCAGGTGCACCATCCTTCAGGATTTTTATGGATTCTTTAAATGTGCAAAAAAATGAGTTGAGAAATAGGGAACAAATTCAGTTTTACTTCTAAGGTTATCGACCAGTCTATCCAAAAGCTATTATGTTCTACTGTACCTTCCTGATGATTACATGTTACGAATGTACAGATTGAAAACCTGCTACATGATAGCATGCAAGGCACTAAAGTTTCAAAAGTGAAAAGAAATTTTAATTCCTATCTTCATGATCCTTATATATTAGGGGGAAGTATAGGAAAAATCAGGTATCCAGGCAAATATATTTAAAGAATTATAAATTGTGGAAAGTATCATTGAAGAAACAAAGATCTGAGAGAAATAGAATGGAGACAGATGCTAGAGAGGGTGGCCCACTAAGACCTGTCTAAGGAGTGAGCATTGGAGGCAAGATCCGAAGAAGGAGCCAGCCTTATCAAAAAGACTGTAGGCAAGAGAAGCTTGGTGTATTTGGCAGAGTATGCTGTATGCTAAGACTATGACCCTCGAGTAGATATGGGAGGAACTCAACAGATTGACTTTGTGTTTACAAAATTATATACTTTTTATTATTATTTATTATGACATGTTTGTGTTCTATATATTTATGCCACAGTAAAATTTATTTTAAAAATGAAAACCAAAGGGGGCACCTGGGTGGCTCAGTGGGTTAAAGCCTCTGCCTTCGGCTCAGGTCATGATCTCAGGGTCCTGAGATCGAGTCATGCTTCCCCCTCTCCCTCTGCCTGCCTCTCTGCCTACTTGTGATCTCTCTCTCTGTGTCAAATAAATAAATAAAATCTTTAAAAAAATGAAAACCAAAGAATAAATAATAGAACAGTATTCCTTTGTAATACAGAGACAAGGGAAGTACTAAGAGAAGTGTGATTGCTCCTAGAAGGCAGAAATCAAGCACAGAAAGGACAGAGCAAGATAATCTATCTTTTGCAACAAAATTCTGTATTAACTTTACAAACAATGTACAGATGTGACTTAGATTATACTTTAGTTTAAAAGAGAGGTTGAAATGGAGGGATATAAGACTTGTTGGAGGGGGCACTGCTCTAATTAAAGCAATTAATAATGGTGGCAACTGGTGTAAAGTCTATCCGTGAGGAAGACCTATCAATGAGCAAGGACAGCATGAAAGAATCGACAGGGAGACCGAGGCAGTGGCAGGAGTCACAGACAAATAATAAGAGTAGCGAAGACAGAACAGAAACGTTGGCAGGCCATGATTCATGGAGAGCTCTGAAGATCATGAGAAGGCATTGAGATTTTATTGGAAATGTAGTTGGAAGCAACCGACAGTGGATGGAGTAATCAGAGAGAAATTCTGAAGAAAGTCACTCTTGTTCTTTTTTTGGAAAACTGACTATAGGGTGACAAGAGGAGAATCAGGAAGACCAGTCTGAAGTGAGCTATAATGATAAAGGAGCAAGCCTATGGTGAAAGACCAAAGGGGCAACGCACAGTGGCTGAACTCAGGATGTGGAGAAAAGTAAACACATTTGAGACTGATTTTAGATACTCATACTAACCAGAGCGTGACCACTCCAATTTGTTAGTGGTTGAGATGCTGGGACATGGAGGGACAAAAACTCAGATAATTCAGGATGACTTCAGAGTTTCTAGCTTAAGTACTCCCACAGGGGAGATACAGGTCTGTAATTGAGATGTAAATCAAAGGATCTTATTAGGTTTGATGTATCTGTGAAATATCCAAGTGGAGAAATCAAGTAGACAGTTGGAATATGGAGCTTAGTGCAGTTTTGAGAGGGAGACATATGTCTGGGACCTGCCAACAAAAAGATAATCTTTCAGTCTGCAGGGAAGAATGATGTTATCCAGAGAGGGAGTGTAGAGAAAGAGCAAAAGAGAGCCTAAAACCAAACCGAGAGATCCCTAACATTGAGAAACAGAGAAGGAGTCAGCAAAGGAAGGGCCAATGAGGTTAAAGGAAAAGTAGGAGCTAGTTGATTTTTTAAAACAAGAATTAACTCTTTCTAGAAGTGGCTTAAAAAAAAAAAGACAGGAATAAACTCTCATTCAGTTCATTCTGAAGAAACTATTGCCCTAACCCACACTGCCTGGGTTAAAAATTCACTAGTCCTAGGCAAGATGATGAAATACATGCGCTCATGTTTCTGTTAAATTCGACAGCAAAAACCAAACGGGAAGAACGTTCCCCTGCCTACATCAACCAGGGTTCTCCAAAGTCTTAACAACATGACTTTGGTTTTGCAGCAAGTCTGAAAATTTTACGTGTTCCGTTTTCTTGGGTCATGAGGAGAATTTCAGTTTCTTAACTAACTCTGCTTGCCCTATGTGCTTTTTTTTAATAGTTGGCTTACAGTTCGCCACTCGCCCTAGCACTTCGTGAGCAGCTGCCTGTTCAGTTGCACACCTAGTCGTTAAAGGGTTAGTCACTCGGTGACTCTGCAGAGCCACTCACCATGGTGATGAGCCCCTACAGCACTTATCTCATGCAATTCCAGCCCAGTTATGTGCTTCCAGTGGAACTGAATGAGACCACTGAGGAAGCTGCACAGCTGCGATGTGGGGAAGAACTCCTCACTGCCAGGTCTTACTGGTGACCTCACAATTAACAGAGCCGTTCCAACCTCCTACATACCCCTTGGGAGTGGATGCGAATTCACTTCACCATGGAAACAAGATTAGTGGAGCAAACTCGTCAAGGGCCATAGCACTGGTACTCAGAGACGTGGAAAATGTGCTGCAACTTCTTTACTGGATTCAACTAAAGGTCAAATAAATAAAATAATTAATTTACTCGGCAATATTTACTGAGTGCATACTATGGGTCAGCTGATGTGCCAGATGCAGGAAATACATCAGGGCACCAAACGTGTTAAAACAGCCAATCTTAAGTATCTTTGATAATACAGACAGTCCCCCAGTTACAACAGGGTTGACTTAGAACACAACCTGACGACGGTACAAAAGCGATTTGCATTCAGGAGAAACTATGCTTCAGAATCTGAATTTGGGGACACCTGGGTGGCTCAGCCGATTAAGCATCTGTCTTTCGGTCAGGGCATCATCTCAGCATCCTGAGATCAAGTCTTCTATCAGGCTTCATGCTCAGTGGACAGCCTGCTTCTCCTTCTCCCTCTGCTGCTACATCCACTTGTGCTCTCTCACTTGCTCTGTCTCAAATAAATAAAATCTTTAAAAAAGAATCCTGAACTTGGATCTTTTACTGGGCTGCTGACAGGCATAGACTCCTCTCTCGTGAGTCTGGGCAGTGGGAGGAGCCACAGCTGCCAGTCAGCCACGCCATCCCTAGGGTAAGCAAATGACTTGCCTACTACAACCATCCTATACCCATTGAACGATTCTGTTTTTCACTTTCACTAGAGTACTCAATAAATCACATAAGATAGGAAACACTATATCATAAAATACACTTTGGGTTAGATGATTTTGCCCAACTGCAGGCTAAGTTAAGTGTTCTGAACACATTTAAGGTACACTAGGCTAAAGGATGATGTTCAGTAGGTTAGGTACATTAAATGCATTTTTGACTTACAATGTTTTCAATTTATGATGGGTTTATCAGGAGGCAAACCCATCGTAAATCAAGGAAGATCTGTAAATAAGGAGTTTCCTTATTGTCAATTTTAAGTCTTCTTTCTCGTTTTGCATGCACATTAGCAAAAAAATGTTACTACTTTTCCATTTAGGACCCTTTGGTAATTCAAATATTCTCCCCTATTCCCATTTTGAATGGCATTAGGTAATATCCAAGAAATTATATTGGTGTTTTACCCCCTTACAGGGAAAAATAAATCTTGGACCAACGACGTTCTTCCTTACATGGCCTGTTTCTTAACTTCACAATCCCCAAGACCAATCTGTGACGAGGCAGTATTGAAAGAACACAACTGAGTGTCTTTCTTCCCCACCTTCCTCTATTCTCTCTTTTGTCCCATCAAGGAGGGGCTCAAAAAGCTATCGTAATATCAGGCTGACTTACGAGGCCATACACCCGAAGAGCTGAAAAAATCTGGCAAAAACCAGGAAACCCAAAGAGCACTCTGCACACACCAGACCACATCAGGAATATTACACTCATGCATCGCGTTGTAAAAAAGACATTTCTAAACAAGAGTGTATCCAAACCAGAAATCAGGGGTCACTTTGTTCCAAATTCCACCCAGAGAAGAAATCATTCATCAAATCCTCTGATAAATATTTAATATTCTGCTTACGCATTTCAATCACTAAGACGGCAGTCACCGCTCTGAAGCAATCCAGGCCTCTAATGGACAGCAGTAAGGCTCAGAAATATTTCTTAAAAAGGCCCAGAAGGCTTCTTCACCAGCACATTAAATCATGAGTCCTGACTGTACATACTAAGCACCTTTCCACATTTCAAATACATGACAAAAACTCTTGTGGCCTCTCTGTATGTGGCCAGTTATCATAACCATCCCTGATAAGAAATGTCTTCATTTTACTTCTTTTTACTTGGATGGTCGCTAGTTTATCAATGTCATTCTTACGTATTATTTTCTTTGATTTGAAGGTATGGAGGTGAATGTTCAATTTAAAAATGTCCAGCACTTAGGATGAGTTGAAGTAACGACTATAAGCAAAGTAGCACATTAAGAACCTGGTACAGACCTGTACAGGACAACAAGAGAGGAAGTGCTTTTATTTATAGCTATTTACCATTCTTTATTAGGAAATATTTCAAAACTTCAGAAATATGCAAGGCAATAGTGTCCAGAAATCCATTCCCACTATTTAAGAAATGTTCATAATTATGTACTGTAGATAATATTTTAAAAAATACAACAATTTCTTGATTCAGCTGAAATGGACCAGCACGCCTTCCCCAAACCAATTCCCTTCTCTTATTGCTGAGAGGTAACTACTACATTGAAGATGTGTATATCTTTGCACTCATGTTTTAAATTTCCATTACATACATATTGTCTTTACAAGTACTACGATGAGCATGCTTGGACCTGTCTAAAAAGGTTCACTCTAGTGGCTGTACTGAGGACAGACTACAGATGGGAGAAAGGCCACATGATGACAGGTTATCGGCGGTTCAAGCAGAAGGCAGACCTTGCGACATTTGAATGTGCACTCCAAAGGAAAGAAAGGCATTCGGGACCACACTATGACTTTTGAACCTTGCCAAATGACTATCAGCAGGACGAAGGGGAGAGGAGAATTTGGGGTTGGAGTGGGAGAGATGATGACTTCAGTTTGAAACATGTTAAGTTTCATATATCTACTAGACCTCATGTTGAAAAGTCAAATACATATCTGGACGTACCAATTTGGAGCTCAACAGAGAGGTCTAAATTAGAATTAACTATTTTGGAATCCCTGGTGTACAGCTGGCATTTAAGCTATGAGACTGGGTAAGATCCCCAAATAAGAAAACCGATGACTGAGCATTAGGTCCACCTGTTAGGAGAGTACAGAGAAGAAGAATGGTCAATGAGCAGTCTGAGAGGGAGCAGTCAGGGAGCAGTAGCGTGCTGGATGGCAAGTGATAAAGACGCATATCAAGGAGGGACCACCTGATCAGCTATTCCCATTGCTGCTGTGGATGAAGTAAGAGAAGAATCTATCAGTAGCCCCAAGTGAATACTTGTCTTTGTCAGGCCCACATCCTCCATCCTTTGCAATTAACTATTCTGAAATGTAGACATTTATTTGTTTATAATTCAAATACAAAGTTAGAACAACTACCATTCAATTCCTTCTTTCGTTTATGCTAAATGCAATATCAATTTCAATGGAAGATGGGGAAAATTTTACTCTGTAAATTCTCTTAGTAATCTAGGATGAAATGACACATCTGTATCAGAACACATGGATTTATTTGAAGGGTTAGGGACTTTCTTGTCTCGTTACCTAACTCGATGTCAATGCCACATGGACAGTACTTATTCCATCTACCACAAGCTTGAAATTAATTGTTTTTTATTTGATAGATTCATCACATGAATTTTAGCCCTTTGTGTACCTGTCATACAATATTACACATTGATTCTTACCTTATAAACTACTTAGCACTGTCCCTAAGCAGGCTACCCATGAGCATTCTCTTCTCATTTCTTCTTCTGCCTACATGTTCTTCTGAAATTTTTGAAGGCTGTGTAGGAAATTGCAGGTTACAGGAAAACAAGGAAATCAACCCATCATCTCTGCAGGTGTGCATTTTATAGTTACTTTAATCACTTGGCCATAAGAAGTCACTATGTCATTTATTCATACTTGAATGGGGAAGTGTCAGAGTCCTTTTGGAAATCAGATCCTAGAGGCCACTTTAAGCATTAAAATTTTGAAAAGAATTTTGGTGGAAGAATGTTAGTGAGAGATCTTCATTTAACTGCTCAATCAACCAACAGACATTTCCCAGAATGCAAGGACTAGTTAGGTTTATATGTTTTCTTTCAGACCTATTTAAATAAATTGGGTGTACAAAATGCCCATGGGTATACCACTACTTGTTAACCTAATTTAATATTCTTCATTCATTTAATTAATTAAAGATATCTAATAGGTAGAATTTCTAAAAGTCTAAGAGATTATTTCATGCATGGACCACAATATTTTCCATTCCTCGTTTCCATTTTAAACACATTTAAAGCCCTTACAGTGATGCCAGATAATTTCTAAGTAAACTTATTGCACCTTAAAAGGTGAAGACACAGACACTGAGAAGGTAAGTAAATTGTCTAAGGTAACACAGTATGATTACAATAGGGGAGCTTGGATTCAAACCCACACAAGTGTTCCTGAGTCCACGCTCTTAATTTAAGGAGCCAAGAAGCTCCACAAGTAGCTTGTTACTTCTAGCATTCCATTTGCAATTACTGATGACTAAGGTTTTTTTCCCTGTAAACTTAGTAATAAATAAATAAAATATATATATTCAGTTTTAGCTGCATGTAGAAGGAGCTTTTCCTAAATGGAGTTCTTTGGCATTTGGGGTAGGTGTATAGGTTGTAGCATACGAAATTGCTTTTTATTGTATGTCAGACATTCATATATTGACAATTTCATACAATTCAACGTATCCAGAACAAACCTTAACCATAAAAGATAAGGCAGAGGATGTGACCATAGAAATACCAAATTTAGTACTTCGTCACATGATGTCAGCATAACCAAGTCATATAGCCCCCTTAGTTCTTATTTTTGTCATTGTTAGAGTAAAAAATGCTAAGGTGTGTTGATCCCGACTCCTGAGAAATTAACAGTTTAACTCGTAAAAAATTCTCGTCAATTGCAATGTTCAAAACAAACACCAGGTACCATTCCAAATAAGAGAACCAAAGCCCTAATCACAAAACGTAGATCCTTCCAAAGCATCTGTATAACTCAGAATATGCTTCTCAGAAAATATGTAAACAAGCAATCTTGGGAAATTATAACTGAGCAGTGCATCCATCCAGGAAACTAAGAGCCAATGGTCCTGAAAAGATTCTCATAAAAAAAAAAAATAGAAGATCTGAGATCACTGAATTAAAAAAGGAAAGGTTAAGGGTCTTGCAGTTCTGTTTGAAAACTAAAGCTGCCATAGGCCAGTAGGTTTTGAAATGGGCTTCTTCAGAGACTTCACTGAGCATCCCACCATGAGCTACAGAGACGAGATCACAGTGGTTACCAAAAAGACCTTACAGATGACTAACAGTGTTGTTCCAAATCGCACAGATGAACACAGGAAAGAGAATTCAAGAGGCACTGTTTTCCTCTCACTTCTGCCTCATCACCTTTCTTTTTCTTCTGATAATGAGCTTGAAGATGAGAAGACTCACCAACTGTTTTAATTAAGTGTATAAATCACACTTTACTTTTCATAATGGGCACACGATACATGCTAGCCTGTACAGGATAATGATGTCAGAATTACTACCTACTGACTTGGGTAGTAAACCAAAACTACGAAAGAAAGCTAGATAGGCCCAGTTGTGATATTCAAAGTCTGATCTTCATAGATACTGAGGCTTCGAAACATTTTTAAATGTATTCTATACTCTGGATTAATTTTCTTAAACACCACTCATTCATTTAAAAAACACTCTTGCCAAATTTGGTTCACTTTTCAGCCTTAGGAGCTAGGCTGATGCTTGGCAGATAAAAACGGGTGTGAGTATCTGTGTAAAGCTTAGCTAGGACAAAGGCAACATTAAGAGTGAAATTAAAGCAACCCTTTCCTATCTTATGAATAAAAGCTTCCTGTCCATTAAGTGAAATGATATATGTGAAAGCACTTTATACAACTATAAATCTCTACAGAGAGCAAACTATTCCTGTGTTCTACCTTACAAAGTCCTAAGTACTTTATCTTTAGATAACTAAGGTTTTCAATTCAACGTAAAAGCCTGGTATGCTTCCTGTGCTATGGCTGTTAATAGGATCTCCAGCAGAAAGTAAATAAAACCAGAAGACTAAAAATCACACCACCCACACAATACAGAATTACAGCATTGCCTCATGCTTTCTTTGGGTCTTGCAATTTATCTGGGACTTATTATTTATTCAACTTATCCAACATGTAGACTTCAAATCCATATATGGGTATGAATCCCTTCAGGTTTGATTCAACAACTACCCAAAGAATACATATGAATTACAGTTCTCACTGATTCAGGATATGCCAGAGTAAATTGCTTTAAAGAGTTCAAGACACATGTTCGATTGAATTACACTCTTAATTAGTAAGAACACAAACCACTCCCGCAAACTGAAAGTAATTATTTCAACTGAGATTACTCCAAACTAAGAAAGTTCATCTAGAAAATGTTACACTATTTGGATTTCAGTGCAGATGCCAAGAGAAAGATTAATGTATTTATTATTTTACATATACAAAAAGAAGAAACACACAAAACTTTAAAATTCAGTTATATTAATTAATATATATGCTAATGCTAATAATATGCTAATATTTATATTATGGTCCATGAACAGAAATCTGACCATTTAGAACTGAATTAAGACACTATGTAAGATGGTGTACTGGATGTGACTATAATATATATATATATATATGCATGCCAGAAAATAGAAATATTTAACATTGAGTTACTACAGAGTGAAGTGTTTTTGTTTTTGTTTTTTGCAGGGGGAAGGGCGAAGGGAGAGGGAGAGAGAGAATCCCAAGCAGGCTCCACACCCAGCACAGGACCTGACATGGGACATGAACTCACAACCCTGGGATCATGACTTAACCGAAATCAAGAGTCAGATGCTTAGCCAACTGAGCCACCCAGGTGCCTCTATAGAGTGAGTTTTTAAGCAACTTTATTTATAGAACTTTAAAATGGTAAGAGTTTAACTTTATGATTGAAATGCACTGTTATATATAATAAATAACATCGTATGTTGAAAACTTACCATCTTGCTTTTTAAGCCCTGACTCAATTTTTTCTCTGCATCTTGACAGTGCCCAACTATTCCTTTGAAGAGAAGAAAATAATCTTGAAATTCTTCAGGAATTAAAATAAATGTCCAGGTTGTAGAGATAGCTAAGAAAGAAGTTTTAGTTGCCTCAACTTTACTGGTTGATTAGTAATAATTATACTGGAACAAGTATCTCATTCACGTTTCACATGTAGTAAGCTAAATAGTATATGGTCCTACAGAAGGGAGCAGGAGGATGCTAGAAGCAAAGAAGTGATGTGTCCTCTCTCTCTCTTTCTCTCTCTCTCTCTCTCACACACACAGTCATTTATTGTAAGTTGGCATTACACCTTTTGAACTTCCTAAACTCACTTTTTAGTTTTAGTAGCTATTTCATGTGTTCCTTAGGATTTTTCATGTATATAATTTTGTTTTCTGCAAATAAAAACAATTTTACCTCCTCCTGTTCTATCTACATGTCTTTAATTTTTAAATTAGTTTATTTATTTTTGCTTATGGTACTGGTTAAGACCTCTAGTGCAAGATTGAATCGAAGTGGTTAAAATGGATAACCTCATCTTATTACTGATAATAATACACACAGTCTTCTTTACTTAAAAAATGATGTCAATCATGAGTTTGTTTTGTTTTTGTAGATATGCATTGACAGGTTTTGGTACCTATTATCTTGTTTTAGTTTGCTGAACATTTTTATCAGAAATTAACGTTAAATTTCATCAAACTATTTTTCTCTATTCATTGGCATTGTGTGGTATTTCTCTTTCATTTGTTTCATATAGTGAATGACACTGATAGACATTTTTAAGGTTAAGCCATCTTTGCATTCTTGTAAACCTTTCCTGGTCATGAAGGGATCCACGGATGTTCTGCATTATTTTTGTCAGTTTATTAATATGCACCTTTCAAGGATTTTTCCCTTTCACCTAATGTTATAAAGTTTCTTGACATAAAGTGGTTCACAATATTTCCTTATTATAATTATAATTCCAAGGAAACTGTTGTGATGTCTCCCTTTTATTCCTAATATTGATAATTTGTGTTTTCTTTGCTCAGTCTAGATAGAGATATAGCAATTTTATTGTACTTCCCAGAAATTTTATTTTTCTCCACTTTTTCTTCTTTAACTTCAATGATTTCTCTTCTTACATATATTATTTCCATCTATGCATTTTGGGTTTAATTTTCTCTTCTTTTCCTAATTTAACATTGAACTATCTTATTCCTTGACATTAAGGTTATTTTTTATTTTCATTTTTTTTAATTTTAGTATTTATTTGCCAAAGAGGGAGAGAGAGCAAGAGAGTGTGAAACTACAAGTGGGGGGGTGGGGGGTGGGGGGGCAGCAGAGGCAGAGGGAGAAGCAGACTCCCCGCTGAGCAAAGATCCTGATGTGGGATTCGATTCCAGGACCCTGGGATCATGACCTGTGCTGAAGGCAGATGCTTAACCAACTGAACCACCCAGGCCTCCCTGACATTAAGTTTTTAATGATATAATTTTCCCACAAGTATTACTCAGCTGCATCCCGTATATTTTGATGTAGTGTTCTCATTTTCACTCATTTCAAAAATTTGTTTAAGTTCCCTACTGAGTTCTTCTTTGATCTATGTACTATTTGGTAATATATTGTTTCACTTACAAATTTATACTAATTTTCAGGCATTATTTTGTTGCTGATTTCCATTAATTCCACTGTTGCCAGAGAACACATTAATATGTTTTCAGTTATTTAAAATTTGTTGAAAAGAGTTTAACAGTCCCAACTCATGTGATCTAGCTTGATGACTGTCCTATGTGTATTCAATATAAAATTTTCCAGAAGTACCAGTCAAATCAAGTGTGTTGGTCATACTGTTCAGTCTGTCCATTTTTATTTTATTTTTTAAAAGATTTTATTTATTTGTCAGAGAGAGAGAGAGTGAGCACGGGCAGGTAGAGGGAGAGGAAGAAGCAGGCTTCCAGCTGAGCAAGGAGCCTGATGTGGGACCCAACCCTAGGACCCTGGGATCATGACATGAGCCAAAGGCAGATGCTTAACCGACTGAGCCACCCAGGTGTCCCAGTCTTTCCATTTTTAAAAACAAATTTTTCTTCAGGCACATGAGTGGAGCAGTCAGTTGAGTGTGTGTCTATTGGTTTCAGCTCAGGTTGTGACCTTGGGGTCATGGAATTGAGTCCAGTGAGATGCTCTGGGCTCAGCGCAGAGTCTGCTTAGAACTCTTTCTCCCTTTCCCTCTCCCCCCATGCTCATGCTCT
Source organism: Ailurus styani (assembly GCA_002007465.1). NCBI lineage: Eukaryota > Metazoa > Chordata > Mammalia > Carnivora > Ailuridae > Ailurus > Ailurus styani. The sequence continues at coordinate 432,480 of LNAC01000880.1, forward strand.
CTTTCTCTCTTTCTGTCATAAATGTTTAAAAATTTTTTAAAAAGTTCTATTTGTTCTACTAATTACTAAAATGTGAGTAAAGATGAGAAGAAAAAAATAACAGTTTGACAATACCAGGAGTGTGTTGGTATGGGTGTGGGAAAATACATAGCTGACAAGAGGAAACAGTATTATAATCACCATGAAGAACAACTGATAATATGTAATAAATATGAAGATGGTAAATCTACAGTCAACACATTACTGATAAGTATCTACCTAAGAGAAACTCTCACACATGTGCACTCAAAACTCACATAAAGATGATCATTATTATATTGCTTGTAACTCCAGAATAGAAAAGCTAACGGGGAGAGTGAGGTGGATAAACATCAGTCAATAGGGGAATGGGTAAATAAATTCTACTGTATAGAAACAAACATTTCAGTTTAAAGGGTGGACAAGATGTGCTCGCTTTAGCAGCACATAGACTAAAATTGGAATGATACAGAGAACACTGGAAGGCCCCTGCACAAGGATAATAAGCAAATTCATGAAGCATTCCATATTTTTAAAAAATTAAATTAAAACAATGCAAAAATGCAACATGAATTTTTAAAAGCCAAGTTCTAGAAAGATGTGTGCAGTATAATTCCATTTGTGCAAATGTTTAAAATACAAAACAATGCCATTATAGATTTTTATGGATGCATACCTATTTAATACAATTATTAAAGTATGGATGGAAAATATGTATACAAATTTGAGAACAGTGGTTACATTTGGGGACTCAGAAAATAAGATGGTTGTGGAAGGGCACCATGAGGGCTTCAACACCATGTGAAAATCTCAAAATAAAAATCTTAAGCAAAAAATGGTAAAATGTTAACATTCATGAAACTTGGGTGTTAGCTGTATTTAATCTCCATGCTTTTCTGTACACCTGAATACTTTTATAATTGGAGATTTAGGTGTAGCTTTGAATGACTAAAAGATTAATAGAAAAATGGGCAATGGTTATGTGCATGTAATCCACATAAGAAAGGTGAGTTATGGAAAGAAACATTAAAAATTCATAAGGGCACCTGGGTGGCTCAGTGGGTTAAAGCCTCTGCCTTCGGCTCAGGTCATGATCTCAGGGTCCTGGGATCGAGCCCCGCATCAGGCTCTCTGCTCAGCGGGGAACCTGCTTCCTCCTCTCTCTCTGCCTGCCTCTCTGCCTACTTGTGATCTCTCTCTCTTTGTGTCAAACAAATAAATAAAATCTTTTAAAAAATTCATAAAATATGTTTTAATACAAAAGGAATGTTAGTATTCACTATGGATGAAGATATGAAGAAAGGGGCAATCTTAGGTACAATAGATGAGAGTGTAGATGGGTCTAGCATTTTTGGAAGGTGATTTGGTAGATATATCAAAATTTCAGTATGGTAATCCCTGTGTTGCCTACCCCATCAAATGTACCATTTCCAGGAATATTTCTGGTATTTACACTCATATAGGTGTACAAAGATCTATGTAACTGATTGCGGTATTACAAAATTAGTGTCATTTGTATTAGTGTAAAAATGGCACCAACCTAAAGCCTGCCATCATGGGAAGCTTTCTTAATGGTCACTATCAGGGAGAATTGTAGCAAGTGCCACCCATCATGTAGTCCATGCAAAGATCATCCCGGAGAACTGTGCTGTGCATGTGTCCAGCTTCATGTAGCAGACTTAATACCATGTACCATACCAGGCTCTTCTCTCCAACAGTGATTCTCAGTGGGTATATTTGTATCCCCTACTCCAAGGATGGGGTGCAGAATCTGGCAATGTTTAGACACATTTTTGGCTGTCCTGATGGGGCATCTAGTGGGCAGAGGCCAAAGATGCTATTAAACATTCTACAAAGCACGAAATAGTTCCCCACAACAACTATCCTACCCAAAATGTCACTAGTGGTGAAGCTGAGAAATCCTGCTCAGAGAGTAATTTATTTCCATTTATCTGTAATCTCAACTACAACCATATGACATAGGAAATATTTTTCCTTGTTTTAAATATCAAGCAGAATGGCAGAGAGATTAAATATCTTACCCAAAGTAACAGAGATAATAGACGGCAGAGTGTCTTGCTCTTAACTAAGAAGTTATATTAGAATTTTAAGTAAATTATTGTGCTTTATATTATGGAATATTACATGGTTGTTTAAAAATTTACATAAATGGCATAAAATGACCTTGAGGCTACAAATTGTAGAAGATATCTGTAATGTATATAGCTAATAAAGTTTAGTATCCCGAATGAATAAAAATCTCCTACCATACACTTAACAAAAAAAGCTACAGAAGACACATACTATACAATCTCATTTATATTATATAAGCAAAATTGAGTGTATGAAAATACCAGAAATATTATTTACCTATGGCCCATCTACATGACCAAAGAAAATCCTAAGAATGGAATTTTCCTGAAAAGATAATGCTTTCATAAAAATTCATTTAGAAAATCTCAATATAAAAGTAACGTATGAAAATCTGCTATGGTACACAGAAAATGGTGATGGTGTGATCTCCAGAAATCTAAATAAGGGGTCCGTGATTAACGGGAGAGGATGGTGAAGATGGTAATGGACAGTTACAGCCATGTCATGGAACATCATCAACAGTTCTTGGTTCTCACAAGTTCTACCGCCATGTAGACAAGTGTTTAGAACAGAACTTAACTGTAATTTTGCAAATCTATGTATAACATGATGGAAATTTTTTTTTGGATCATTGTGTTTTTGGGGAATTAAGAAGCCTGGTAGTTCTCTTAGTTTGGAGCAATAAAGGGAACAAAATACCCTACACAAAGAATCTTCCGTTCCATGTATATGGAACAGAGAAATGAAAAAAGTGAGGGGATAATTCAACTTGACACCTAAAAGGGCGTCTGGATGACTGAAGACCCTTGATAGAATTCATGAGGTGAGCCATTTTTGCCTGAAGAGAGTTTTTAACTACCAATTCAATATCTCAATAGAAATAATGCTGTCCGGGGTGCCTGGTTGACTCAGTCAAGCGGCTGACTCTTAATTGCAGCTAAGGTCATGATCACAGTGTCTTGAGATTGAACTCTGCATCAGGCTCTGTGCTTGGCAGGGAGACTGCCTCAAATTCTTTCCCTCTGCCCCTCCCCCTGATTATGCCCCCCCAATAAATACATAAATCTTAAAAAAAGAGAGAGAGAGAGAGAGAGAGAGAAAAGAATGCTGTTCAGATTTACTAATTTTTCTTCAGGGAGCTTTGGCGTTTAATGACATTTTTTGTCCATTTCATCTAAGTCACTGAATTTATTGTCACAAAGTTGTTCATTATAGTCTCTTGTTATCTCTTTCATGCCTATTGCATTTGTAATGATGTCTTCACTCTAATTATTCATATTGAGCATTTGTGTTTATCTTTTCTCTTAAAAAATAGTTTATCAATTATTTTTTTAATGCACCAACTTTTGATTCGACAAATTTTCCCTATTCCTGTTCTATTCTTTTTCACTGATATCAGCTCTTATTTTTATTTCTTCTTTCTGCTTAATTTAGGTTTCATTTGCTCTTCTTGTTCTAATTTTTTCATGTATATAATTAGATTATTGATATGAGATCTTTTTTTCCTTCTATGTTTGTGATGCAAATATTTTCCACTATGCACCAATTTTGGTTGAAGTCCACAGATTATAATACGCTCCATTTCATTTTCATTCACTTCTCAATATTTTCTAATTTCTTTTGTGATTTACTCCTTGACCCCTGTGTTATCTAGAAGAGTATTATTTCATTCCCAAATATTTGAGGATTTTCCAAATACTTTTCTCTTACTGATTATTATTTTTAATTTTGTTGGACTGAGAAGACTTACTCTGTAATATTTCATGCCCCTTAACTTCACGGAGACTTACTCCATGGCCCGTAATAAGGTATTATGTTGGAATATATCTTCTGAGCCCTGGAAAAATAATGTGTTCTGGGCTGGTAGGGTAGAATGTTCTACAAATGCCAGACCAGTATTCAGACAAATACACCAGAAGAACCCTCTGCAGATCAGAAGACCTCTCTTAATGCACTATTGGGTCTTCCTTAGCTACCCCGCAAATTCTATCTTCCTTGCCTCTTCTCAAATCCCAACCCTGTCTCTTTAATTCAGTAAGAACGCCGGGCTCGATTTTTGTTCCCTTTCAGGGCCGCAGCCTCTCTCAGGCTGTAAAATGGGACACATGCACGGATTCTTCATGGGTATCTTTTCTCTCAGAAATGACTGCTGTGTGCTACTCCTTGTCCAGTGCCTAAAAAACCACCAATAATTCATGTAGGTTGCCTGATACTCTATTCCATCATGGCTGGAAGTCAAAGTTCCAGGAGTTTGAATAAAACTTTTTTTTTTTAATTTAGAGTAAGTTTGTGGTTTCACATTCAGTCAGGATCCCCCCTTCCTTCCTTCCGTCCTTCCTTCCTTCCTTCCTTCCTTCCTTCCCTCCCTCCCTCCTTCCTTCCATTTTATTTATTTATTTGACAGAGAGAGAGAGACAGCGAGAGAAGGAACAAAAGCAAGGGGAGCAGCAGAGGGAGAGGGAGAAGCAGGCTCCCCGTGGAGAAGAGAGCCTGATGCCCTGATGAGGGGTTGGATCCCAGGACCCTGGGATCATGACCTGAGCCAAAGGCAGATGCTTAATGTCTGAGCCACCCAGGCATCCCTAAAACTTTTTTATTGTACTTGGAAACTTTTCAAACCAAATATTCCATGAAAATGACATGATATTAAACAGAAAACAACAGAGCTAATAACACTCAAGTTAGAAGAGCCTAGAGTTCCCCTTCAACTCTTAACCCTCCCCTTCATTGTCCTTCACCTCAAAACCTGAAACATGGCAACTTCTGAAATGACACTTCAGAACTTCATAGTCTTGCAGAACTCAGTCTTCAAATCACTTCCATAAAGGATATTAACTTTCAAACCAGGCACACTTGGATTTGATTCCAAGCTTGCTTCCTTGGAGACCTCAAGCAAATTCCTCAACTTCCTGACCAACAAAATGGGTGTAATGACACCTTCCTCACAGGATTACTATAAAAACTACTCAGATAACTGTTAAAAACCATGAGGTACAGTGCCCCAAACTGACCTGATTCATAAATTATCATTCTGTTTGTAGCTATTGTCACAGTCATTGCTATCATAAGAGAGATAAAGCATTCTATGTATTCAAAGAACAAAACCAAGATTAATTCCAAGATCCCAGGATTTTCCAAAAGCATTTTCTAACAATGCAACTGGCAAGTGACATTAATAAATTCTTTGGTTTCAGAAGTGTTTATGGTATTGGAATCTGTTAGGCATATTTTAAAGAAAACTCCTCTACTGTGTGCTAATTTCTTGCTTTAAACTTTTGAGAATACTAATACAAGACAGCAACTAGAAAGAGTAAGGAACGATAGGTTACATTAAAAATCAGTAATTTCTGGGAGCCTGGGAGGCTCAATTGGTTAAGCGTCTGACTCTTGATTTCAGCCCAGGTCATGATCTCAGAGTCTTAAGATGGAGCCTGCTTAAGATGCTCTCTCTCCCTCCCCCTTCACCCCCTCCCAACCCTCTCTCTGCCTCTCAAAAAAATTAGTAATTTCTATTATGTCAAATTCTTTTTTTATATCTACTCCATGTTAATTTCCACCCTACACCTTGGATCAAAGAATTAGGATGATGTGAATGTTATACATCTCTGGTAAGTAAGACTGAAGCAACAAATTATTTTCACCACACACACACACACATTCACACACACACACACATACACACACACTCACAGACACAGGTGTAACTTTGAATTTCACCTCCCCGCCTTACCAGCTGCTTGATATGGGTGATTTATTCAATATCCATGAGCTTCAGCATCTCATCTATAAAACTGAGCAAGAGCATGTATCTTAGTTGGATTGCTATGAAAATCCGCCATGCTCTATGGCAGTATGAGTATGAGTGTGAGTATGGTGCATGGTAGTGCTCAATAAATATAGCTATTATATACTGGGTCTCGAGTCTTTTTAAAAATTGATGCAAATAGAATTCTTTTCACTGATCTTTATTGATCTGATAAAGAAAAAAGTGGAGGCATCACCTATTTCCTAACCTTGTAGGCACAATTAGTAGAAAAGTCCAGTACCTCTATTTCTTGCAGGCATGTCTCTTGTATGTCACTGCCAGAGTATGGAAAGCTACTCACACCTATGCATTTGTTGGAGCAGGTCACTTATTTTCAAAAAAGTGTAGATATACCACAATCAAAAGATTTTGTAAATGCAGTTTATAAACTGTAAAGTATCTTAAAGACCCATTATTATCACAATTATAACCATTTATAGTATTATAGAGGTCCTCCATTGTCTTCTCTTATACTTACATTGTATTTTTTTAAGTCTTCAAGATTAATTTATTGGAATCCATTTCAGAATTACAGGAATGGAGGGAACATAAGCACTGAACAGAACTGAGTATGTATCTTCTAGAAGAATGGTAATGGAAAGAAATGAGAGAAGGATGAAATAGACAGTTGATTATGCAGTTCCAATATAGAGTCTGATGTATTCTCTTACAAGTCCATGGTGAGTTATTAATAGGTTCAGAACACGTAAGACCATGTGACCAAGCACCCAAAAATTGGACACTGTGCACTTGTGGAGACTCCACAGCCAAGGCAAGAGCAGCCAAGTTATTAGAACACTTACTAAAATACTATGACTGAGCTAACTACAGGCAAATGCTTTGGAGCTCTCTTAAACCATATTAATGTGCAGTGCTGGTCTGTCCCCAGGGATGCTGTAGTATGTTATTCCAAAAGCATTTCAAATAGAAATAAGGGGTTTCCACATTCTTAAGCTTAGAACACATTCTAAATATGCACCAGTGGATTTGCTTCTCCTCTTTCATCTTTCCAACTGTTGACCCCCTACATGACTCTACCTTCGTCCAAAGAAGGTTGTGTCAATTCACACAGATTATGTAAGCTCTTGGGGCCTGACAAGGACAAAGAACTACAGAAACTGAAAAGGCAAAATAAACCATCAGGGTAATTAAATTAGTAGTCAAACATATTTCTTAAATTTACTATTATACCAGCTTAAGTTTGGACCCAAATTTCAGGTGATATTTGTAAACATGTCTTGTACATTTTCCACTGACCATTCCAAAGCATCAATCCTGGCAGAATTCTTGGGCCATTATTCTATTTCTTAAAGCTCAAATTTAAGATTTACAGAGATGAAAATCTGGTTTAATCCTGACCTACAGTCAACTTAAGCAGAAGAAATTTAAGCACATTAAAAAAAAAAAACTCTAAAGATTTCCTGTGTATATCTCCCTACATTATCATTCAAAACCAAAGATATAAATATAACTATTTGGCTATCATTACTTTCTATTTCACAAACCAAGTTTTTCCATAATAAGTTGCAACCAGGCATTCATACATATGCGCTTCCTAAAATGACACCAAGTCCACAGTTGCTATCATATTGAATTTCATCAATTCTATGATGCTGTCAGTTTTATAACACAACCGTATGTAATAGCTGCTAAAATGTGAAAAATTATCTACTGGAATTAACTAAATATAATATTTCTATCTTTTATGAGGGCTCTTTATATCATCAATAAATTAATGACACATACATTAACTATCTACGGGTTTTTATTTTCCTAACATTTCCTCAATCTTGATTCCTATAGCTGGAAGACATCTGTCCACACTTATATTACCAGAGAAATCATATTGCTTTGGTTTTTAATAAAAGGTTATATACTGGAAATCTTGGCTCCGTTTAAATAAACAGAATTATTTGGATATAAATTTACATGTAGGGAATAAGTCTGAATGTTTTTGACTAAGATATACTTCCTGAAAGGTTGATTTGGATTTTCTAAGTTTGTCTGGACTTACTTGTTTATTTTATTTGAACTGCGACCCTAACAACTTTGCTCTTTTTTACAGCAATGGGATATATGAAGCAGCCCTGGAATATGATACCTAGATTCACATCCAAATTTTGCAAAGACACTAAGTGTAAAACTTCCTATTTTGTATATCTTATTTGTATAACTCCAAATAAGTGGCTGTCCTTGTTCTCATAAGCCCTTATGAATTTTAAACCTTGTCTAATATAATACAGGCTATCAGTAGCTAATGCTGTTCCTTATCAATCAATGTAGTGTTCAAACACATCCTCTAAGGACTACTCTCGTAATCATAATTTCTAGATAACAAAAAAGCTTTTGTGTTGTTTCAGATGGAATTACTCCCAAAAATTGATCTTTAAACACAATTCTGATCAAAGTCCAGCAGACCCTATGTCGATAATATCAATCTGATCCTAAAATTTTGATAGAAATGGAAAAGAATAGAGAATAGCCAAAACAGTTTTTGAAAAGAAATCAAAGTTGAAGTTCCCAAACTCAAAATATATTACAAAGTCACATAAATCATGACCTTATGGTATCAACATAAAGATAAACATATATATGAATATAAAGAACGGTACTAATAATTCAAAAGTAAATTTGTGACTTATGATTGACTTTCAACAAAAGTCCTATGGCATTTCATGAGGAAAGAATAAACTTTCCAGTAAACAGTGCTGAGAGAAAATTGGATATATACATGCAACGAGATTAATTTGGACCCTGACTTCACACCATACACAAAAACTAACTCAGAATAAATCACAGATCTAAATCTGAAAACTGAAAGTATGGAAGAAGACCTGTGCCACCAATAGGAGAAAGTCTATGCAACTTTAAGTTAGACACAGAGTTCTTACAGACAACATCAAAAGTACATTTGATAAAGCAAAAAGTGATACTGGATTTCTTTTCAAAATTTATAAAAATTAGCTTTAGAAGACACCATTAAGAAACTGAATAGAAATGCACAGACTGGAAGAAAACAGTAGCAAATCATAGGTCTGACAAAACATTTATACCCACGTATATAAAGAACTCTTAAAACCAAATAATAGAAAAAAAAACACCTAACTTAAAATAGGCAAAAGATCTGATAGACATTTCGCAAAGATGATTTATAAGTAGCTATGAGACAGCAGAGGACAAGATCCTCCATACAGCCATCAGAGAAATGCAAATTAAAACCACAAGGAGCTACCACTGCACAGTCATAGATTAGTTATGATCAAAATGAGACAATAATAGGTGTTGCTGAGGATGTGAAAAAACTGGGATGTTGATATTTTGCTAGTAGGAATATAAACTGGTGCAGTACTTTGTAAAAGAACTTGCCAGTTTACTAAACATATTTACCAAATGACCTAGGAATTCCGCTCCTAGACATCTACCCCCAGAAATGAAAATACATACCTACACAATGTTCATATTACCATTATTCATAAGTGAAAAAGCAGAAGCAACCCAAATGTCCACAACTTACAAAGAGATAAACAAAATGTGGTGTTATATAAACAATGGCTTATTGGAGTACCTGGGTGGCTCACTTGGTTAAGCTTCAGACTCTTGATTTCTGCTCAGGTCATGATCTCAGGGTCCTGGGATTGAGCCCTACAGTGGGCTCCATGCTTAGCATGGATCTGCTTGTCTCTCTCCTTCCCCCTACTTATGCTCTCTTTCTCTCTCAAATATATAGAATCCGTTAAAAATTTTTTTTACAGATTTTATTTATTTATTTGACATGCAGAGAGAGAGAGAGATCACAAGTAGGCAGAGAGGCAGGCAGAGAGAGAGGAGGAAGCAGATGCGGGCCTCGATCCCAGGGCCCTGAGATCATGACCTGAGCCGAAGGCAGAGGCTTTAACCCACTGAGCCACCTAGGTGCCCTAAAAAAATTTTTTTAAAACAATGGCTTATTATCCAGCAAGAAAAAAAAAATGAACTACCTATACATGCTACCACACAGAAGAACCTCAAAAACATTACACTAAGTTTAAGAAGCCTTAAACATAAGAGACCAGATTTTGTATGATTTCATTTATATGAAACATAAAGGCAAATCTATTGAAACAGAAAGTAAATTAGTGGTTTCCTGGGACTGGGGTAAGAACAAAGTGACTGCAAATGGATCTGAGTGACCACTTGGATGGGGGGGATGGAAATGTTCTAAAACTGGATAGCAGTGATAGTAGCAAAATTCTGTAAATGTGCTAAAAGTCATTGCATTATACATTTGGGTGAATTTTAGGGTAGATAAATCATAGCAAAAAAATAGATAGTAGAAAAAAAAGCATTCACGATACCCTTTATGTTACATTTTAAATAATGCTTTACCCTAGAAAAACCAGCTTGGCATATTCATGAATCTACTTTACTAATGAGAAATAATTAGATTCTACTTAGAAAAGTTTTTGTATAGCAACATTCAACTTTAGATACTGATTCAGGGAGGAGCAAGATAGCGAAAGAGTAGGAGAACGAAGTCCCAGGAGTTCAGCTAGATAGTTATCAAACCATTTTGAACACCTACAAATTCAACAGGAGTTCGAAGAGAAGAAGAGCAGCAATTACAGGAACAGAAAATTGAGCACTTTCCAGAAGGTAGGATGTGGGGAGAAGTGAATCTGAAGCAATGCAGAGATAGACCTTGGGGGGAGGGGCTGGCTCCCAGCAAGTGAGAGAGCAGCAAGCACAAAATCCGAACTTTCAGAAGTCTGCTCCACTGAGGGACTTTGTTCCAGAGGCTAAGTGGGGGTGGGGGGGTAGGGGAGAGGCGGCGGTGGTGGTGATGAAACCCTTACAGGGACAGTGTGGTCTCAGGACCCTCGGGTCACAAAAAGACTGAGGGTGTCTGAGAGCGATAGAGCTCCCAGGCATGGGAGAGAGGAACCTGACTGCAGTGACAGAGCCAAGCAGAAGAGGTGTCTCTCAGCTCAGGATTACCTTAAACCATGATCCAAGGCATGGTCGAGCCACTGCTCTTTGAGCAGGGATTCCACAAGTGGCAGATCTGGAGAGACCCCCTCCTTCCTTCTCCAGAATGAGCAGCACAGGAGCATGCTGCAGGAATCTGCTAGGTTTGGAGACTCCAAATGGGGCTGTGCGCCAGAGATAAAAATGGTTGGTCACAGGTTGGGTGAGCTCGGAGAGCGTCCGGAGACCAGGGAGATGGGAGGGACTGACTGCTTTACTCTGAGAACGCACTGAGAAGTGGGGCCCGGAGTTCTCTGCTCCTCCGGGTCAAAGAGTAGGATGCCGCCATTTTCATTCCCGTTCTCCAAAGCTGTAGGGAAAGCATTCAGGGAACAAAAGCTCCCAAGAGCGAACCCGAGCAAATTACTTAGCCTGGCCCCTGGCAAGGGTGGTGGAATTCTTGCCTTGGGCAAAGACACGTGAGAATCACAGCAACAGGCCCCTCGCCCAGAAGATCAACAAGAACATCCAGCCAAGACTAAGTTCACAGATCGCTGAGAATTGTGGAACTCCAGAGATAGGGGAAAGCAACACATAGAATTCATGGCTTTTTCCCCATGATCCTTTAGTCTTTCAAAGTTAAATTCTTTGAATTTTATTTTTTCTTACGCTTTCAATTTTTCCCTCTTTCCTATCTTAAAGTTTATTAACTATTTTATCTTAACAATACCTTTTTAAAAATCTATTTAAAATTTTCATTGTTATAGTCATATTTTATCCCTTCATTGTATTTAACCTTATTTATTGGATACATATAGTTTTATTTCTTCTTTTCTTTAAAATTTTGGGATACAATTTCTTCTAATACATCAAAATACATCCTAAATCTAGCACGTGGTTTTGTTCTAGTCTCCAGCCTGATCACATGCTTTCCTCTTTTTTTTCTTTTTTCAACCAACTTCTTATCAATTCCTTTTTTAGAATCGTTTTTAATTTTCAGCTTTACAATTATATTCCATCCTTTCATCATGTTTACCCTTATTTGTGTATATAGATAAATTTTTCTTTCTTTAAAATTTTGGGAGATAGTTTCTTCTAACAAACCAAAATACACCCCAAACCAAGTGTGTAGCTCACTTCAATTCACCAGTCTAATAGATATAGATATAGATTTTTTTTCTCCTTCTTTTTCCCCCCTTCTTTCTTCTATCTCCTGTTTTGGGTCTCTTCTGATTTGGTTAGTGTATATATTTCTGGGGGTAATTGCTACCTTTTTAGTATTTTGTTCTCTCATTCATCAATTTCTATCTGGATAAAATGACAAGGCAAAAAAATTCACCACAAACAAAACAAAACAACAACAACAACAACAACAACAACAAAACAAGAGGCAGGACAGATGTCTAGGGACCTAATCAATATGGACATTAGTAATATGCCAGAAATAAGGTTCAGAATGATGATTATCAAGGTGCTAGACTGGCTCGAAAAAAACATGGAAGATACTAAAGAATCCTTCTCTGGAGACATAAAAACCCTTTCTGGAGAAATAAAAGAACTGAAATCTAACCAAGTTTAAATAAAAAAAGCTAAGGAGTTGCAATAAAATATGGAGGCTCTTACACCTAGGATAAATGAGGCAGAAGAGAGAATTAGTGATACAAAAGACCAAATGATAGAGAATAAAGAAGCTGAGGAAAAGAAAGACAAACAACTACTGGACCATGAGGGAAAAATTCGAGAAATAAGTGATATCATAAGATGAAACAATATTAGAATAATTGGGATCCCAGAAAAAGAGGAAAGAGAGAGAGGGACAGAGGCATATTGGAGGAAATTATAGTACAGAATTTCCCTAATTTGGCAAAGGGAATAAGTATCAAAATCCAGGAGGCACAGAGAACCCCCCCTCAAAATCAGTAAAAATAGGTCCACAACCCATCATCTAATAGTAAAACTTACAAGTCTTACTGACAAAGAGAAAATCCTGAAAGCAGCTCAGGACAAAAGGTCTGTAACATACAATGGTAGATATATTAGACTGACAGCAGACCTATCCACAGAGACCTGGCAATCCAGAAAGGACTGGCACAATATATTCAGAGCACTAACGAGAAAAATATGCAGCCAAGAATACTATATCCAGCTAGGCTGTCATTGAAAATAGAAGGAGAGATAAAAAACTCCCAAGACAAACAAAAACTAAAGGAATTTGCAAACACCAAGCCAGCCCTACAGGAAATACTCTAAGGGGTCCTCTAAGCAAAGAGAGAGCCTAAAAGAAACAGACCAGAAAGGAACAGAGACAACACACAAAACAGTAACCTTACAGGCAATACAATCGCACTAAATTCATATATTTCAATAGTTACCCTGAATGTAAATGAGCTAAATGCCCCAATCAAAAGACACAGGGTACCAGAATGGATAAAAAAACAAAACCCATCAATATGCTGTCTACAAGAAACTCATTTTACACCCAAAGACACCTCCAGATTTAAAGTGAGGGGGTGGAAAACAATTTACCATGCTAGTGGACATCAAAAGAAAGCTGGGGTGGCAATTCTTATATCAGATAAATTAGATTTTAAGCCAAAGACTACAATAAGAGATGAAGAAGGACACTATATCATACATAAATGGTCTGTCCAACAAGAAGATATAATAATTTCAAATATCTATGCCCCTAAAATGAGAGCAGCCAATTATATAAACCAATTAATAACAAAATCAAAGAAACACATCAACAATAATACAATAATAGTAGGGGACGTTAACACCGCCATTACTGAAATGAACAGATCATCAAAGCAAAAGATCAACAAGGAAATAAAGGCTTTAAATGACACACTGGACCTGTTGGACATCACAGATATATTTAGAACATTCCATCCCAAAACAACAGAAGACACATTCTTCTCTAGTGCAAATGCAAACAACAGAATACACATTCTTCTCTAGTGCAAAAGGAACAGAATAGATCACATCCTGGGTCACAAATCAGGTCTCAACCGGGACCAAAAGATTGGGATCATTCCCTGCATATTTTCACACCATAATGCTCTGAAACTAGAACTCAATCACAAGAGGAAAGTTGGAAAGAACTCAAATACATGGAGGCTAAAGAGCATCCTATTAAAGAATGAATGAGTCAGGGCGCCTGGACGGCTCAGTGGGTTAAAGCCTCTGCTTTCGGCTCAGGTCATAATCTCAGGGTCCTGGGATCGAGGCCTGCATCAGGCTTTCTGCTCAGCGGGGAGCCTGCTTCCTCCTCTCTATCTCTGCCTGCCTCTCTGCCTCCTTGTGATCTCTCTCCCCCTGTGAAATAAATAAATAAAATCTTAAAAAAAAAAAAAAGAATGAATGAGTCAACCAGGAAATTAAAGAAGAATTTAAAAAATTCATGGAAACAAATGAAAATGAATAAACAACTGTTCAAATCTTTGGGACACAGCAAAAGCAGTCCTGAGAGAAAAGTATATAGCAATACAAACCTTTCTCAAGAAACAAGAAAGGTCTCAAGTACACAACCTAACCCTACACCTAAAGGAGCTGGAGAAAGAACAACAAAGAAAGCCTAAACACAGCAGGACAAGAGAAATAATAAAGATCAGAGCAGAAATCATTGAAATAGAAACCAAAAGAACAATAGAACAAATCAATGAAACTAGGAGCTGGTTCTTTGAAAGAATTAATAAGATTGACAAACCCTTGGCCAGACTTATCCAAAAGAAAAGAGAAAGGACTCAGACTAATAAAATCATGAATGAAAGAGGAGAGATAACAACCAACACCAAACAAATACAAACAATTATAAGAAAATATTATGAACAACTCTACACCAGCAAATTTGACAATCTGGAAGAAATGGACGCATTCCTAGAGACACATAAATTACCAAAGCTGAACCAGGAAGAAATAAAAAACCTCAACATACCCATAACCAGTAAGGAGATTGAAGCAGTCATCAAAAATCTCCCAACTAACAAGAGCCCAGGGAAAGATGGCTTCCAAGGGCAATTCTACCAAACATTTAAAGAAGAATTAAAACCTATTCTCCTGAAACTGTTCCAAAAAATAGAAATGGAAGGAAAACTTGCAAACTCATTTTATGAGGCCAACATTACCTTGATCCCAAAACCAGGCAGACCTCATCAAAAAGAATTACAGACCCATATCCTTGATGAACACGGATGCAACAATTCTCACCAAAATACTAGCCAATAGGATACAACAGCACATTAAAAGGACTGTTCACCATGATCAAGTGGGATTTATTCTTGGGCTGCAAGGCTGGTTCAACATCTGCAAATCAATCAATGTGATGCAACATATTAATAAAAGAAAGAAAAAGAACCATATGATCCTCTCAATAGATGCTGAAAAAATAGTTGACCAAGTACACCATCCTTTCTTGATCAAAATCCTCCACAGTGTAGGCATAGAGGGTACATACCTCAATATCATCAAAGCCATCTACGAAAACCTACAGCGAATATCATTCTCAATGGAGAAAAACTGAGAGCTTTTCCCGTAAGGTCAGGAACATGGCAGGGATGTCCACTATCACCACTGCTCTTCAACATAGTTTTAGAAGTCCTAGCCTCAGCAATCAGACAACAAAAAGAAATAAAAGGCATCCAAATCAGCAAAGAAGAAGTCAAACTCTCTACAGATGATATGATACTTTATGTGGAAAACCCAAAAGACTCCACTCCAAAAGTGCTAGAACTCATACAGGAATTCAGGAAAGTGTCAGGATATAAAATCAAAGCACAGAAATCAGTTGCATTTCTATATACCAACAACAAAACAGTAGAAAGAGAAATTAAGGAGTCGATCCCATTTATAATTGTACCCAAAACTATAAGATACCTAGGAATAAACCTAACCAAAGAGGCAAAGAATCTATACTCAGTAAACTATAAAGTACTCATGAAAGAAATTGAGGAAGACACAAAGAAATGGAAAAACATTCTATGCTCATGTACTGGAAGAACAAATATTGTGAAAATGTCTATGCTGCCTAGCGCAATCTACACATTTAATGCAATCCCCATCAAAATACCAGTAACTTATTTTAAAGGAATGGAACAAATAATCCTAAAAGTTATATGGAACTAGAAAAGACTCCGAATTTTGAAACAGAAAACCGAAGTTGATGGCATCAAAATTCCAGACTTCAAGCTCTATGACAAAGCTGTCATTATCAAGACAGTATGGTACTGGCACAAAAACAGACACATAAATCAATGGAGCAGAATAGAGAGCCCAGAAATGAACCCTCAACTCACAGGTAGCAACCTCTTCAACCTCAGCTGCAGCAACTTCTTCCTAGAAACATCACCAAAGACAAGGGAAGCGAGGGCAANTACAGTGTTGGGAAAATTGGACACCCACATGCAGAAGAATGAAACTGGATCATTTCCTTACACCACACATAAAAGTAGACTCAAAATGGATGAAAAACCTCAATATGAGAAAAGAATCCATCAAAATCCTTGAGGAGAACACAGGTAGCAACCTCTTCAACCTCAGCCGCAGCAACTTCTTCCTAGAAACATCACCAAAGACAAGGGAAGCGAGGGCAAAAATGAACTACNACAGGTAGCAACCTCTTCAACCTCAGCTGCAGCAACTTCTTCCTAGAAACATCACCAAAGACAAGGGAAGCGAGGGCAAAAATGAACTACTGGGACTTCATCAAGATCAAAAGCTTTTGCACAACAAAGGAAACAGTCAACAAAACCAAAAGACAATTGACAGAATGGGAGAAGATATTTGCAAATGACATATCAGAAAAAGGGCTTGTATCCAAAATCTATAAAGAACTCATCAAACTCAACACCCATAGAACAAATAACCCAGTCAAGAAATGGGCAGAACACATGAACAGACATTTCTCCAAAGAAGACATCCAAATGGCCAACAGACACATGAGAAAGTGCCCAACATCACTCAGCATCAGGGAAATAAAAATCAAAACCACAGTTGGATACCACCTCACACCAGTCAGAATGGCTAAAATTAACAAGTCAGGAAATGACAGATGTTGGCGAGGATGCGGAGAAAGGGGAACCCTCCTACACTGTTGGTGGGAATGCAAGCTGGCACATGCGCTCTGGAAAACAGTGTGGAGGTTCCTCAAAAAGTTGAAAATAGAGCTAGCCTATGACCCAGCAATCGCACTACTGGGTATTTACCCTATAGATACAAATGTACTGATCCGCAGGGGCACGTGCACCCGAATGCTTACAGCAGCAACGTCCACAACAGCCAAATTATGGAAAGAACCTAGATGTCCATCAACAGAAGAATGGATAAAGAAGATGTGGTGTATACATATACATATATACGTACACAGTGGAATACTATGCAGCCATCAAAAGAAACAAAATCTTCCCTTTTGCAACAATGTGGATGGAACTAGAGGGTATAATGCTAAGTGAAATAAGTCAATCCGAGAAAGACAACTATCATATGATCTGTCATATGAGGAATTTGAGGGACAGGGTAGGGGGTTATGGGGGGTAGGGAGGGAAAAAATGAAAGAAGACGGGATCGGGAAGGAGACAAACCATAAGAGACTCTTAATCTCACAAAACATACTGAGGGTTACTGGGGGGTGGGAGGGCAGGGATAGGGTGGCTGGGTTATGGACATTGGGGAGGGTATGTGCTATGGTGAGCACTGTGAAAGGTGTGAGCCTAATGATTCACAGACCTGTACCCCTGGGGCAAATGATAATAATAAAAAAAATACTGATTCAATACTTTTTAAAACATTACTAATTAGAATCTCCTATTGTGAACTCACAAAATTTTAACTGGTGATCTACAGAGACAAAGGAATTATACATGTTAGTAGACAAAAGAGAGGATGCTAAATTAAATTTATTAAAAGATAGATATTTCCACAATGAATCACTCAGACATTATGTTTTGTTAGTTATATTTATACATAATTGTTACTTGTATGATAAATGGCTCAAACTTTCTATTTTGTTGTAATATAATTCTGAAATGTTATATATTCTATCTGGAGGCACACAACCAGAGCAAAAAATAACACAAAGACTCTATGTTAATT
The DNA here is from genome assembly GCA_002007465.1 of Ailurus styani. Lineage (NCBI taxonomy): Eukaryota > Metazoa > Chordata > Mammalia > Carnivora > Ailuridae > Ailurus > Ailurus styani. Next base: position 450,430 of record LNAC01000880.1, read on the forward strand.
ATACATATGTTCCTCAGTCAATAACTGAACTGCCCATCTATGAACTGGGTACACTAAAATATTTGTTGGAATATAACACTTTTATAATGAAAATGTACCTATAACATTTTACTTACATGCATTGGGATCCAAGTAATAATGAAATAAGCCATTTGCACCTATCAGATTAGTTTATATGATTATCTGCCTGGTTATTCCTCTAAGCAGGCTGATGTGTTTTGAAATTCTAATGTGTTTTACAGGACTCATGACATCCAAATTCATAGAATGTAAATGAATATATGAGACTTGTTATTTTCTTTTTAGCTATTTCTGCCATTTGAAATAGCTTACCATTTAATTCTTACACACCTCCAAAGGTCTTCTTAACCTTACCACACTGCCCTGCCCTTCCAGGATAGTCAATTTCTTGCAAGGAATTTATAATTTTCTCAGTTATTTTCTAATGTTCCTCAACAATGTGCCTCTGTCTTCATTTATCCACATCTAAACTGGATGGTACCATAGACCCCTTTCAGTCTGAAGGTATGTTTCTTCCTTTGTTGCCAATTAATTTTATTTCATTACAATAACTATTGTGAAACAGCTGGAATAAGTTTCCTGTTACATTATCCATAAAACTGTTGATGGCACTTTGAAGTAATTTACCTTTGTTGACTCCCAAATTCTAGCATGGGAAGCAAGTTTCAATTTCTAGATACTTTTTCACATTCGTACTGGCATAAAGATCCCACTACATCACCTCCCAGCTAACAAGTATACATTTATAACAAGTACACCATTTATAAAATGATTTGAAATCCATAAAATCCTTTCCAGCTCAATGAGATCTGAGTGGTTCCTGGAAGGATGTTAAAGGCAAGGACAGAATGTATCTAAGTTCACTTTGGAGCTAAAAAGGAGAATTAAAATACATTTAAGACACCTAGGGTGTTAAGTTTGGTGGATGTAACTCTAGTCGTTAAAGATGGTGAGTGCTGGTTTTCAATGTCACTCGAAATTTAAACTCTAGTTAATGAACATATAATGTAATATTGGTTTCACCAGCAGAATTTAGTGATTCATCATTTACATAAAACACCCAATGCTCATCATAACAAGTGCCCTCCTTAATACCCATCACCCATTTAGCCCATCCCAGAACCCCCTTCCTCCATCAACCCTCACTTTGTTCTCTACCATCAAGAGTCTCTTATGGTTTGCTTCACTCTCTCTCTCTCTCTCTCTTTTTCCCCTTCCCATATGTTCATCTGGTTTGTTTCTTAAATTCCCAGTGGCTGCCCTCAAACTTAAGCTTGCACAAGAATTACCTTGGATTCTTTTTAAATGCATTTTTTGGATCTGAGGCCCAGTCTGGGATTCTGATTTAAATGGAGAATTCCCAACTCCCTCAACCTCACCCTAACCACCATGCTTTTGATAAAGCTGTCTGCACACCAGACTTTAAGAAAAAAAAGCACTGAGTCACAGGAGCAAAGAGCCAGTGATGTGGGCTCACTGCAAAAAGTAGTCATATATTTTAGATGAAGCTTGGCAGAAATAAGAGGACAAAAAAAGGGGGGGGGGCAAAACATTTTATGTGCTTGTGAAGAAAAAACCCAAATGTTTAGATCTTACTTTGTTTTCAATGGAAAGCAACAGGAAAGCAGAAGATGTTAAATAAGGCCAAAATTGGCCTGGGCTCATCAGCTCCATTTCCTAATCATCTGATTTAAAAACTAAACAATTAATAATTTGTTGCAGATATATGCACATTAATTATGAAATGAAATCAAGTTTCTCTTGTTGGAAAAGTCAAGTACTAAACTCTCTAAACCCCAAGGGCCTTCTCAACACCATCACGCAATACTTCTGTACAAATATCTGGGCAGCATTAAAATGGCTTAGTTCCCATTTTCTCACTTCTCTCAGTCTAGGGCTTGGCATAAGAATAAAGATGAGATGGAGACAAGATGATGTGCTCACTATGGCTGCACCCTAAATGCACTTTGAAGCAAGTTATGGTGCTTGCTTAGCCAAGGGAATCTTAAAATTTCCTTTCAGGAAACCCCCCAAATCATAGTCCAGGAGGGACTACTGGTTGTCCCACTGCCTCAAAATACATCAAGATTACTTTCCTAAGGTAAAACACTTCCCATCTATCAGGAACCTGGAACTCCTCTGATTATACATTACTTTATACAAAGAAAGCCATAAAACCATCTGGTATAAAAATGTAACTGCAATTAAGCGGAAACATTCAATTGTGCGTGAGCTCAATAAAAATGTGCTGTTTTAGTGTTGCATAGAAAATACTTTAAAGCTCCTGTAAAGAATTTCCTGAATTTAAAAAGTATTCCATATTATGATTCAGCTAATAAATTCCAAGTAAATATAAAATATTAATAATTAATAATTAATCAGCAAATATGAGACAAATTTCTTCTCACAAAATTGGTCCATGCCTCAATTCCTCAAGATATTAAGATATAGATTAATACATGCTTAAAGGATTTATTGACTTTTAATGTACAATGTCACTTAATCCATCAGTATGATGATTCTTATAAGTTTACTTTTTTATTTGAATTCACTACATGGGGGCATCAGGGTGGCTCAATGGGTTAAAGCCTCTGCCTTCGGCCCAGGTCGTGATTTCAGGGTCCTGGGATAGGGTCCTGGGATCGAGCCCCGCATAAGACTCTCTGCTCAGTGGGGAGCCGCTTCCTCCTCTCTCTCTGCCTGCCTCTCTCTCTCTGTCTGCTTGTGATCCCTCTATCTGTCAAATAAACAAATGAAATCTAAAAAAAAAAAAAAAAAGAATTCACTGTATGAGTGCCTTAAATAAGAGTGGAGTTCTTCACAATCTACATACAGAAATTTCTCATGTGTCAACATTGGCAGAACCATGATCATACACGCCATCCTGAATCTTAAACCAGAAAACCAGAGAATGCCTTCAAGAGACGCGTTCTTCAAGGTGATAAAGACATACTGAACACTTACTAAATCACAGAATTCTGATGGACACAGGGAGGACAAGAAGTTGAAGCAAAGGAACAGTTCCTTGAGACTGTAAATACACTGAAGCAAGGAATTACTTCTTCTATCTTTTTTTCTCCAGGCATTCAGCACAATATATCTATGTAAGTAATCCACTATTGATGAAAACTTAACAATGTTCTGCCCTTGAAAACAACATTGCAATGAAGAGGCTAATATGTAAATCTTTTACACACATATGAATATTCCTAAAAAGAAGGGTAAGCATTTAAAATTTACGTACATACAATACAAAAGGCTCAATGAATTTGCTCTCCTACAATGTGTAAGAGTAAGTGTTCCCCAAGTATGCCCCATGGATATTATCAATTTGCATAATTTGTGCCAACCTAATGAACCAGAAATGATGTTTGAGGAAATTTCTTTTACTAGCTTACTAATAAATTTGAAAACAATTGTGAGTGCTTATTTGATACTTATATTTCCTTTTCAGCATATACACTAAAAGTGACTTCAATGGATGGTAAGATTACAGATGACTTATTTTATATATTTTCCAAACTTTCTATACTCAGCATGTATTACTTTTTTTTGTTTTGTTTTGTTTTAAAGACTTTTTATTTACTTATTTGACACAGAGAGAGATTACAAGCAGGCAGAGAGGCAGGCAGAGAGGAGGAAGCAGGCTACTCGTTGAGCAGGGAGCCCGATGCGGGGCTCGATCCCAGGACCCTGAGATCATGACCTGAGCTGAAGGCAGAGGCTTTAACCCACTGAGCCACCCAGGCGCCCAACTTTGTTACTAACATTCATCTTGTTAAAATACTAATACAAAAAGAGCTCTGGAATAGAAATGAAAAAGACTAAAAATCTAACAGAAAAATGAGTACCAGATATGAACAGTACATTTACAGGAAAGGAAGTAAGAATATTCACAAAAAATACCCCAAAAATATCAATTAAAACTACACTGAGGTAACACTTTTTTTTTAGCCTATTAGATTTCACAAATGTCACCATCTTTAACACCACCCATATTGAAAAAAGCATTGAGCAAAGACTTACTCTCATATTCCACTGGCCTGAAGAGTACAGTGTGATACCACCACTGGGGGGATACAATCAGACATCATCACCCCAAATTACCAAATACAACATGCCCTTTGACAAAGATTTACATTACATAGGCAAAATGGTTTATCTACAAAGTCCTATTTATTTAGCCCTGTTCATAAGAGGAAAATATTAGAATTGATCAAATGTATGTCAACACCAAACAGATAAAGTAGATTATGGAACATACTTGCAATCAGATAAAAGGGAACTATCAAAAAAATAAAGGGCAATCTCTCTGTGTACTCATGTGGTAATCCCATATGTGCGTGCATGTGTGTATGTATAAATAATGTAAGCTTAAAAGCTATAAATTTATATATACATGTTTATTTGTTTATGCATCAACTGCTTCTAGACCACACATTAGAATCGAATAACCCTAGCTATATCTAGGAAGGAATCTAGCAATAACTGGAAGAAAGGGGTTGGAAGGAAGACTTTTCATTGCATACATTTTTGGAAGTTCAGTTTGGTAAAGTTTGAGTCCTTATAATTTTGAAAATGATATTATTTTGCCTTTAAGTTTGCATGGTAGTTTGGCTCTTAACTATAGAGAACAAACTGAAGGTTACTGGAAATGAGGTAAGTGGGGAGACGGGTTAAATAGGTTATGGCTAGTAAGGAGGGCATTTGTGATGACCATTGACTGGGTGTTGTATGTAAGTAATGAATCACTAAATTCTACACCTGAAACTAATATTACACTATATGTTAACTAATTGGAATTTAAATAAAAAATAATTGAAAAAAAAAAAAGAATGGTAGTTGGGCTGAGTCCAGGATTCAAAACCACATTTCCTCAGAACTCTAAAACAATCAACTCATGATCCTCTCACATCTGTCTGACACTCAATCCATTAGAGATAATCATTCCCTTATTAAACTTGTAGAATTTTCTCTTTCTCTTTGATTTTCTAATATTCTCCTACAATGTGTGTAGGCATGGTTCTCTACTTACACCACTGTGAGCTTGGTGATTCATCCTCCGACGTGAAGGTGCGCATCTTCCTTTATCTATGGAAATGTGATTATGATACAGAAAAACTATCTATCTAACCAATATTAGTTATAGCAGCCAAATCAACTCGAATCACTGAGTTAAATAACACTCTACACACCATCTTGAAAATGTGATCACCAAGGAATGCAACATGCAGAATGCACACAGTTCATAGATTCCTCCCTTGTCTTCCTACCCACAATTATTTCCACCAGTCAGCCTGTAGGTTGAACAAGAATCAGCTGCATTTGCTTGAACACACATAGGTACAACATTCTGTAATCATGTAATTTAATCAGACACTAAATATTAAACAGCAAAATACAAGTGCAAAAGTGTCTTTGTTTCCTTGAAAATTTTGGAAAAGCTTGAGAAAGGTAAGCTGCTAAAGGAAAATGACTCTAATTTTACTCAGGATGAAGCAACTGTAAAAGATATGAAATTTTTAAAAGTCCAGGATTCTACACATAAGTTACGTTGAGTCTGTCTTTAGATTTTCTTTCAAATACAGAAATCTATATTGGAAACTGGTTTGCTTGCCTGCTGGGTGAAGTTCACCTGTATGACCTCATGTCTAAAGCTTGGCTGATAAATATATATATTAGTGATTTAAATTAGTTTCAAATGTTTAGGGTACATTGCATGGATTTTAAAAATTCTATCCTTTATAAATGGGTAGAGGTAAATAATCAGATATGTGCTCAACATTTCCTGTACAAGTGTGTTTATCCTGGAGTTATTTATAAAAGTGAAAAACTGGAACAACAGGACATTGGTCAAATAAATTACACTACATTCATACACGCAAAATTCTATCCTTTTACTTATTTTTATAATTTAACCACTATTAGATAGATTTGAACCATCCAGATCCAGGATTCATGGCTCACAATTTTTCTTTCATACTGTTGCCACATTTGTCCTTTATATTATGTTCTGGGAGAATTTCGGGGCCTGATCTTCTAGGTCAGAAATTTACCTGTCAGTTCATTGATGGAGTTTTTAATTCTAGTGACCACTTATCTTTAGATCTATTGTATCTAATCATTTTTTCTGGACAACAGCTGTTGCTGTATTGTTTTAAATTTAATTTGTCCATGAATATATATATATATATCCGCTCTTATACTTCCGTTAAAGTCTCCATTTATTCTATTAATTTTGTTGCTTCAGATATTAACTAGCCAGAATTTGATGACTCTCCTTTATATGGTTCATTTTCTTAAAAGTGTGATATTCTTGGGTGTCAGCTCATATCTTTTTGGTTTCCCTGCTCACCTATCTGCTGTGACTCCTCTGGTTATTTGCTGAAACAGGTGGGCCGCCTGCTGGGGGCAGAGGGCCAACAGAACATCTTTTGAAAGGGAAGACGCTGTGTCCTCTGGTGTCACCAACATGCCTGGGAAAGCTCTTTGTCCTCTCCTTTCTTGCCTAGACACGAATATGTGCCTTCCAATGCTGGTGATAACTGAACATGAGAAAAAGCCAATACCACTTCTGCTCCTTGCATTCCTGCTCCCTGCACTTCTGGTAAAGCTCTCACTGTCCATGGAGATTTCCTAATATCTCTGTGTTCTCCATGAATCCAATCCAAGCTGTTCAGTCTTTCATGAGATATGTCTGAGTTACTAAAGGCATTCTTTAGATTTATTTAGAGGATCTTTTCTGCGACTACTAAGATTGCTTGAACCAAGAAGGTGGATGTGTGAGGTTAGTCGGCAGTCTTTACTTTTCTTCATTTGGATGTTCACGCCACTTCTTCCCAGTTCTGCTAGTACACAACCCTTCCCCTGACCCTGCCTGGACTCTCTCCCTCTCCCCTCCTGCCTTAGTACTGGTACCTGAGAAAGTGTCTTGTCTAGAATGGATACCCTAAAATATTTAACTGTTCAAAACTTGCTATTGCATCGAATACTGTGATAAAAAAAAAAAAGAATTTACAACAAGGCTGCAGATTCTGTATAAAGAGCTAATCAAAATGACTACTGTATAAAACTTAAAAATTAAGGGGATAAAGTTTTAGTAGTCACTCTTTACCATCCTGGAAGGATAATTCAAATGTTAACGATGACCATTTCAACAGTCCCTTTAAAGGGAACCACAGGCAAGGTGTGTTGTCATCCAGTTTATCCTGCTTAGGTGTGCTTTAAAAAAAAAAATGATGCATTAGTTTTGAGCTAACATAACTGTTGCACTCTTTCATAAAATTTAATTTGTTGCATTTTTGTATTTTAATTTTTACAGACTGTTATTTAAAACATAATAAAATACTGTATGTGTTGTGTTTTTTTTTTCAGTGATTTTATTGAGTGCCAACTCAAAACCAGGTCTGTTACAATGTTGTGGAAATGAAAAGAAATAAGTAAGAAAGTAGAATCAGGGCGCCTGGGTGGCTCAGTGGGTTAAAGCCTCTGCCTTAGGCTCAGGTCATGATCTCNTTAAGTAAGAAAGTAGAATCAGGGCGCCTGGGTGGCTCAGTGGGTTAAAGCCTCTGCCTTCGGCTCAGGTCATGATCTCAGGGTCCTTGAATAGAGCCCCCCCCCCATCGCAACGGGCTCTCCGCTCAGCGGGGAGCCTGCTTCCTCCTCTCTCTCTGCCTGCCTCTCAGCTTACTTGTGATCTCTCTCTCTGTGAAATAAATAAAATCTTTAAAAAAAAAAAAAGTAGAATCAAAGCACTTGGGGCATACTACGTTTGTACCTATCTCAGCTATTGTATTTCCCTGTTTCCATTTGTCACTGGCAAGCCAGGCTAGCTGGAAGCTGGCTTGAAACATACATGAAGGCTTTTTCATCTCTTCTTTGTATTCTCCATATCTGCACAATGCCTTACCCAGAGGATGTGTTCATCAAATGTTTCATTGCTTAGTACTAGGATATTTATGTGCCCGCTGGATCTACTATGTGGCTCAAATAAGATTGTTGTTCAGTATTAGAGACTCAGAAGGGGAAACAAATAGTAAGAATATGTCATACACCTACTGCTAGATATGTAAATAAAATTTGTGTGTTTTAGAAATAGGAAAAATGAGATCCAGAAAGATTAAGTACTTTGAAGAGGCAGCACCTGATCATGTACCCAAAATACTATTCTAGCGCTTTTCCTTTCATAGCACAAATCAGACTGATATCTCGAGAATGAATTGGCCAACCTCGTAAATGTTTACCACTGGGTAGTTCATGATCTATCTCCCCTGATAGAGACTCTTGGGTCTTTTCAAATATGCACGAATCCAAAAGGTGTGGAGGAGTTCAGGCACCAGAAGGTAAAACTAGCTGCTCAAAGAGGGGAGGAGAAAGTACACTTAGATATCTACTCTTTTCTAGGCAACTAATGATCGGAAAGTTTTCACTTACTGAGAAGAAAAAAACAAAAAACTGTTGCAAATGAAAAGCAGTTGCATTTATAAATAATTCATGCCCAGAGAAAGTCATCATGACTCCTCACATTAGAATGAGAGAATCTCAGAATTCTGGAAATACAGAAGAACAAGATATAGCCCTATGACAATCAACAGCTTGGAAAAGACTATAGTCCCTCAGACAAGGCTTTTGAGGTCTCATCTCACCAGATATTTTAAGATCATTTCCACTTATTGCAACTTCTCGCCCAGTCATAGGAGATTCTTGTTTTCATTTCCTTGATAGGTCTCCACTTGCATATCTTCAGCATCATCCCTCTACCTAAAACACTCGCCAGCCTTGTTCTATCTGGGGTAAGCCTCCTCTGCTTCAGTTAAACTCTGCTTTGGTAAGCCCTCCCCAACTTCCCAAGCTGGATTCATCTCAGGCATAGGATTTGATTCAGCATCTCCCTGCTCCATGGATACCTGGTTCATAACCACTTGTGTAGGCTGTCCTTCTCCCAATCTCTAAGTCCCTAACAGAGGATATAGGATACACTTAATATCTAATAGAATTTCAATGCTATCCTCCAGTTTTTAATTAAATCATCCAATTCTCTCATTTAACTAATGAAAACTGAAGCCCAGGGAGGTAAGGGACTTGTCAATTGTCAGGGTACAAGCCAATGTCCGAGGTCAGATAACAAATTATGCTCTCTTTCCTAATCCACCCTCATAAGGGAAAAGGGGCTGGCATGGTAGAGTCTGGAGTAACAAACCCACTTTTCTTGGCTATCTGCCTAACTTTTTACTCAAACGTCTGACTGCTACACTGTATTGCTGGCAACGTCAGATTTCCTCAATAACAAAGACTTCCCAGTTCAGAGCATATACATATGTGGCTAATAGGAAAAGTGAGTAAAAGTCCAACATGATAAACAGAGAGGTATGTCAAACTCCTATTCAGTATATGAAAAACCTACTCATAATTCTAACTTTGCTCCCTTAAGTATGGAGAGAAGGCATAGCTCATTTGGAAAATGTGACCAAGAGCCCACATTTCAGCACAGTGAAATGCTTTATCCCCTATTGCTTCTACCACACCAGGAACTTTCTATAAGTAATTATTTAATCCCTGGCCAAAAACTAGTGGACAATGAAATCCCCACAAAATGTTTCCCCCAGTGAAGTGTTCAAACATCAGTTCCACAAAAAACATTTTTAAAAGCTTTTCGTGTATTTTTTCCATGCCAACTTTTTTCACTCGTGGCTAAAAATGTCCATATTTGAATATTCATTATTATGAGCATCTGGTAAAATATAGCCCTGTCCAGCAATTTACATCATTGGACTATGAGACCTTAGGAGGGCATAGGTAAAAATTTCCAGTTTCATTTTGTCTGGATTTTGACCATCTTTTTCCATTTCATGGCTTTGGGTGGCTTTGATTGTGGGATATTTTCTGCTCTCCATTCCTATTAGATTTTTCTAGAAATGGGCAGGTTGCTTTCAGACAAGTCCTTGTGGATTTCATCAATGGCTCATTAGAAACAGCAAAATGAAGCCACAAATCACATGAGCATTTTCAATATCTTGTGGGTTTTGCCTTAAACCAGTAATAAAGGCCACAATGATGATGGCTATGTAATAACGTGAAGGTACCCAATGCCTCTGAAGTGTACATCTAAAAATGGTTAAGAGGGTTAATTTCATGTTAAGTATACTTTACTATAAAGTAAAGGCCAACTTACAGGAGGTAACAATTATCCCCAAACCTGGGTCAGGACAGAGGAGAGAAAATCCAATGATGATCTCCACCGTTTGGATAGAGCAATGGTTTTTACTTTCCCGTTCCAACAGGCCTCTCAGCAAGGCTCCCACCTCTACAACTTTCTACCGTGGAGTGGAGAGCAGAAAAGCCAACTACGCCAGGTAAAATGTAAAGCTCAGAAAAGAAAAAGTTAAACCACAGAACCATGACCCTTTGCATACCAACTGGGTTCTGAGGTCATCCATCAGTGGCGACTCCTTCTCCACTTCTATCCCTCCCAGAACACTGAACAGGTGTCCAGTGTGGCTGTGCCTGTGTTTAAATTCTAGACAGTTGTCAGAATGTAATTCCCTAGAGAACTGTTCTGACAACTTTGAAGTAGGACATGCAAAAAAAAAAAAAAAAACTAAACTAAATGCGGAACTGGGGTGGAGGCCGACCTGGAGGAGATTCTGCAGTGAGCAGATTGGTTGTCTTCCAAACTCCTAAAGTATACCACGTGGTGGGCTTATTTTGGAAACAGAAAGAAGTAAAACCAGTGGGAAGACTTACCAGGAGATAGTTTGATACAGTAATCAAAAGAAACCCATAACCATATAGAAGGAGAGGGCTGTTAATCCACCCAATTCAACCTTCAGATTCACTGACTGCCCCGGAGATGTTCAATGGGAGGTAAACCGGGCTAGACTTCCTGCGTAGCGGAGACGAGGGTGAAGTTCAGGGCGACCACTTTGGAAGGGGATGAGGGGCATGCGAACCAGCCTGGTGTATGCGGGGAGAGGGCGGAGTGGCGGGAAAGTGGAGAGCTGGGGAAGGAAGGGCGCTTACCAGGCCACCTCCACAGGTGCTGAAAGAGGCCAGCGAGCCGGGGTGCCGCAGCACCGCGCCGGTGTAGAAGCAGGAGGCGTCGGGCGGCGCAGGAGGGCGGGGGGCGGCTGCCGCCCGCGTGGGGCCCGGGCCGGGACTCGGCCGCTGTTCCACTGCGAAGCGCGGCGCCAGGAAGCGGCCATCTCTCCGGAGCAGCAGGTACAGGTCCCGGGAGAAGGCCGGGATCCGCAGCA
>LNAC01000880.1:461741-559769 GCA_002007465.1 Ailurus styani
GGCGGCGACGGCGGCCGAGGCTGGGGCCGGGGCTCGGACTGGCCCTCCGCGGGCTCCAGCGGAGGCGCCGGGGCCACGGAGCGCACCTCACGTGAGCTGCCGGCCGCCTGCGCCCGGGCGCCTCCGCCGCGCCCCCAGCCTGGGTCCGCGCTGCCCCCGCTGCCGCCGGCCGCGTCCACTGGCTCCCGGCGCCAGAGTGCAGGAAACACGACTTCCCACTCCTCGCGGTCGGGGGCGAACTGCAGCCCTGCGGGCGGGGCAGACAGAGAAGTGCGGGGCTTGAAGTGCCGCGGTTCCAGTAGCACAAGCATTCCCAGGCTCACACTCGGTTCAGACCCAAGGCTCGCGTGTTAATGGGTTGGAGACCACCCGTCTAGCCCCTGAAACTCTCGAAACCCCTGAAGCCTTGCGATCGGATCACAGACCCCAGCATTTTCAAAATAAAAGTACGATTATAGGGGGGGAGGGGTGAAGGAGTGGGGCGGCAAAGTTTGGTGACAGCACTTAGTTGGCGAAGGAAAACCCGCGCAAAGACTCCGGCACAGAAAATTTACTTTCTTAAGTGTATGTCAGAGCAAAGCATCGCTATCAATTGCTGTACGTCCCCATTTCCCTCCAGGTGCTGTAAACGTAACTGCAAATACTACTGCTCTCTTAGAGGAAGGCTAATCATTCCACGATGCTTAAAATGAGGTCGAGAGGAGTGCATTTCGCTCGCGAGCATGACCCCCTCATCGGCACCCGCACGCTCCTTTTTCTTGCTACCCACTGAGCCCTGCTCACCGCGCACCGGCTACACCAGCCCTGCCTCCCGGTGCGTTCTCGGGTTCCGCTGGGGAAGCTGGAAAGCAAGCCAAAAATCTCCGAAGAACGTACCTGCAACGATCCCATTCGACAAGACCCCCAGCTGGTAAAGGAGGCAGCAGCAGCAGCAGATGTGAGTGAGGCGCATCTCGCGGCTCTTTCCGGGACCGCGCTCCCGCGGCCGCGGCTCCCTGCCCCGCGCGCGCCTCCTTGCGCGATCCACCGCGGGCGCCGCCGCCTCCCCGGAGCGCAAGGAGGCCGGGCGGCGAGTCTGCCCGGGCCCTTTGTCTGCCGGGGGTGGGAGGGGGTGCTGTGTGACTCCGAGAGGCTGCCTGAGCCCGGGCGGGGGTGGGGTGGGGGGAGGAGCGGGGCCCGGCAGCGCCGCGGCCCCTCGGCGCTCTGGCTCCCTGGCGAATTAGGTGATGAGTCTATTTTCTGTATTCTGGACGTTGCGAGAGTTTCCGGAGCCCCACAGGATAGACCCAAAGTTCAGGAGCGAGCCGGCAGGCGCAAGGCGGGCAGTGCTGCCTCCGGACAGGCGGACTGCCCCGCGCGGCCAGGAGCGCCGCGGTGTCCGAGCAGTGGCTCGCCGCCTGCGCCCGCGCGGAACCGCCAGGGGCTGTTCCCAGCAACCTGGTGTGCCAAGCTCCGCGCACGGCTCGGGTCCGGAGCTCTTACCCGGAGCGAGAGGCGCGGGGGCAAATTTGTGGCGGGCGAGGAGGAGACACGGCTCGCGAGGTGGGTGCGGAGGAGAAAAGATGCAAGCGGATCTGACCAAGGAAAAAAAAGTGGGGAGCAAGAGGTGCCCGCCTCGTGTGACTTTGTGGGACAAAGGTCCCAGAAAACCACACACGAGCTTACACACCCAATTGGGGTGGGGACCCAAATTCCCTCACCTGACTCCTGATTGGCCACTCTTGGGAGGCCGATTTGCATCCTTGCTGGGCACCCACTCCCACCCCCACTACCCAGCTGAGGTGTGTGCAGGTAGAAGCGCCTCTCCAGTCCATCTCCCCCCCGCCCCCGTACCCGGCCCCCCATCCTCACATCACACAAAGCAAAACTTACTGCAGGTTTGAGCACAACTCTGTGGCCCCACTTCCCAAAGACCTTTGATTTTTCTATCCATCTTTGTCTGTAGGGATTTTCTAAGCCTGGAGATAATGTAATTCGTCATGGAGTGTGCTTCAAAGGTTCCCAGGACAGTAGACACCCTGACATTTCAGAGACCCTTAAACCACCTTATCTTTCAGGCTTCCCATTCGTCACTGCTATCAATTTCGCCCCCCTCTCCTTCTCTCGCTCTCATACACACATGCTCGCTCTCTCTCTCATAACAAAGGTGAGATTAAAGGGACTGACATTAAATATTGTATGTTAAAGATCTCAGATAACGTGAGGTTATTTTACCTTTTTTAGTTTTTTGTACATTAAAAATGTATCTTTGCTCTTCCTGTCTTTTGTGGGGGTAATGCAAACTTAAATATTTTTGCCTCCTTTGTCACAGATCTTCATGATACCCACTCCAGTTTGCACACCTCTTCCTTGACCACACCATACCTTTCACATCAGACTCAAGAGGGTTTGATCTAATCTTCTGTATGCATCCTCTGGATTTTTAGGCCAGCCATCTAAAAAATGAGTTAATGCAAATCAGTATTTTTAAAAATTCTAGCACTGGGAGATTGGTTCCCCACATCCTTTGTTATTTCACCTTCTGTTCCTTGTGTCAAAGGTGACTACTATGCCTTTAAGGGAGGCAGACTATCTTATTTCAAAGGAAAGCCATTGTTTGAATAAGCTGGGTCCTAGAGTACTTTCTTTGAGTTGTCCTGGGCTTAAAAACAAACATGAAGACACTCTAGGTGTGTTTGTCAAGAGTGCTCTGCCTCCAAACGTTGTCTTGTAAAATCCCTGGAACCCGAGCAACTAGGGTGGGTGTGGATTTCCAGACATTCAAGAAATATCTGGGTTACTTAGAAACCTACACACTCCCCTTCTTATGAAACTCAATTATACAGACTTAAAACTAGGCAAGAAATCAAAGGCAGTTTGTTTTTAACAAATACAGCAAGTATTAAGGCAGATGGCTTGTTTTACTGAAACATCTCCACTAGGATATACGAATTAAATAAAATGTTTCTTATATAATTTGAACAATGACAACAAAAATATAAGAGTCAAATCGGAGAAGGAATGTATATTGTCTGTATTTACTGGAATACCTTTGTAATTTCTTAAAACTAGATGAGGTTTGATATGATTTGGTTAAATATACTCAGAAGCATCGGTTGCCAATGTAAGTTCCCATCTCTGTCCTCTTTTGTCCCTAATGACATAGGATCCCTACCAATCCCTAATGGTAGAGGTTAACAGTGATTGTTACAGAAAGTTTTGCCTAATTCCCAGGTAACTCTGATTTTTCTCCCATTTGACATACTGTTATAATATATTTGTATATTTTTAAGACTTTTATAAATCATGTGGTTTGGTGTACGTCATGTACATATTTATTCCACTAACCTACCTTTTTTTTTTTGCAAAGGTAGGATTTCTTTTACATATCTGTCTTATTTTTTTAAGATTTGATCTTTAAGTAATCTCTACACCCATCATGGGGCTCAAACTCACAACCCCAAGATCAAGAGTCTTGTGCTCCACTGACTGAGCCAGCCAGGTGCCCCTTTTTTATATATATTATATAAATATATATGGATATTATATATACATATATAAATATATATATATATTTTTTGAAACAATACCCTGCCTAATTCAACGATTTACACTGAATAGGTGTGGAAATTCTAAGGAGATTCTCTAAGATCATTTAGAAGATGATAGAAATTGATTTCTGTAAGGTATTTCATTCCAGTTCTAATTCCTTAATCCAGATTTACAACACTAACTCTGTTGGTGATCAGCCACTATCAGCATGATTTATCTGGCTTCAGAAAGAACGAGCCTAATAGAGAAAGGATTGGTAGGAAGTTTTTGTGCTCTAACTAAAGAGAATTAGATGTGCAAATAAGAGCATCCGTTAAAGTGCCTCTTGAGTGTGTGTGTATGTATGTGAAGGAAAGAACTAGCCTGATAAGGAATTGAGTAAATCGTGCATGGTGAAATCAAGGAGAAAAGGCAGAACTGTGACATGTGTGTGCATGACTAACCTCAGAGGGAAGAAAGGAGCAGCTGGGAAAAATATGTTGCTTCAGACAGGTCACTACATATGTCACCAGATGGTAGCTAGCATCAACCAAGCACGGCTTTTGTGGGCTGGAGGTAAGTGACAAAACACCAGAATAAGTGGAACCAACTGTTCTTACGCACAAGGTACTCACATGTTGCATTTTATAAACCATGCTTCTCTACATAGAAGGTTGGCTTTGATGCCTTCAGCCCTTACTCATTCTCTCAACTCATTGGCCTTAAACTTCTCATAACCTAAAGTTAATCTGAAATCCTTTCCCCTCCAAAAAACCTTAAAATATTAAGAAAATACAAAGAATGCTTTCACTGAGTAAGGTGAAGAGGCTTCTCTGCACAGTGAGGAAAAATCCAAATAGAACTCTGAAGATGAGCTGAGTAGGGAAGACACAGCAAGATGACTAGAATTTATAGACCAGAGTGCCAGAGAGAAGGGAGCAGTATAGAGAGTATAGTAGTTTTCTACTGCTGCGTAACATACCGAGTAGTTTAAAACAGTAAATGTTTATCATCTCGCTTTGTTTCTGAGCATCAGGAATCTAGGAGTAGCTAAGCTGGATATTTCTGGCTCAGTCTCTCACAAGATGGCAGCCAAACTCTTGACCAGAATTATCGTTTCTCAAGACTTAACTGGAGAGAGAGATTCTGTTTTCTAAATCACGTGGCTTTTGGCAGGAAACTTGCCACATGGACCTCTCCATCTGGCTGCTCTTTGCATGTGTTCTCTCAGAGCAAGAGATTCAAGAGAGAGAGTGCCCCCACACTACCAGCTTTGGTCCTTTTATAACCCAATATTGAAAATGGCCTATGGTTATTTCTGCCATATTCTCTTCATAAGAAGCAAGTCACTGGGGCACCTGGGTGGCTCAGTCGGTTAAACGTCTGCTTTCCATGCTCTGGTCATGATCCCAGAGTCCTGGGATCTAGCTCTGGGTCAGGCTCCCTGCTTCTCCTCCTGGACCTCCTCCTCCCCCTGCTCATTTTCTCTCTCTCTCTTAAAAAAAGGAGGAAAGGAAGAAGAAGAAAAAGAAAAAGAAGAAGGAGGAGGAGGAGGAGGAGGAGGAGAAGAAGAAGGAAGAAGAAGAAGAAGAAGAAGAAGAAGCAGCAGCAGCAGCAGCAGCAAGTCACCAAGTCCAGCCCACACTGAAACAAAGAAGTATCAAAGAATTCATGGACATATTTTAAAAACCATCAGAGGGCATCTATGCCCCCTAGTCATAAATTATTTGCATTTCTTCCATGTGCAGAATGCACTCATCCCCTCCCAAGTCCCTCAAAAGGCTCATCCTATTAAAGCATCCCCTCAAAGTCCAGAATCTCACTATCTAAACCACGTTAGATGTGCATGAATATTTTCAGCATCATTCATTAGGTAGAGCTCCTCTAATTCAGCCTTACTCCCTCTATAGACTTGTGAAACTAAAGGAACAGTATATTTGCCTCCCATGCACCCAACATACTGTTCTGGGACAGGCAGGGACAGCTGCTCTAGCTGTTTCTGTTCAAAAGGAAGGCAAAGAGGAAGCACAAAGGAGTCACTGGTCCAGGCACAAAGGGGCCACTGGTCTGCGGCAATTCTAAAATCCAAGTAGGAAAATGTTTAAAGTTCCTTGATTGTGTCTCAAGGTCTGGGAATAATTCTCCATAGTGTTGGGTCTTCCCCTGGGAACTGGTTTCTACTCTGAGTCGTCGTTCCATTTTCATGAAAGATGGTATGCATTTAAAACTGATTAGTTTTCTCAGTTGGCTTCCTGACAGTAAAATTTATGGATCCAGCAACTCCATATCATTTTATATAGTCTCTGCCCCTTTTTGTCCAAAAATATTTCTTCACATTTAACTGTTTTTCAAACTTTCCAAGTATTCTGTGAATCTCTATGGGTTTCACTTTCAATCCATGAGACCACACCCTCAAATCTCTTTAAAATAAACCCTTCTAAACCTGGAGTTTCTGGTGAGAGGCTGATGAGAACACTAAGAAATGTTCTTAGACTCATTAGAATTCCTAGTGTTTGGTTGAAAGGATCTGAGAGACACAACTTAAACACTTTAGGGGACCTTCACTCCGACACAAAAATGCTCTGAATGTCCAAGTGTAATCTCAATAAGTTTTTAACAAAGGATTTTATAGTCATGCCTTTGGCTTCATCATTATGCTGCTCTCCTGAAAAAGCCCTATATTTCGTTTTTGTTCTGATGCAATTTCTTCTTAATTTTAGCATTAGTTTACAGAAAAAGAAGCTTAAAAGGTCCAAAGCCATCAGGTCCTGGCTGCTTTTTGTGAACAGCCTTCTTTAGTTTCTCTCCCTCCTTTTACATTTTCTATAGGCAGGAAAACAACAGGTAACAACTTCCGAAAATTTTTGGAAATCCTTTTAGCTTGAAGAACAAGTACATTAGGCCCATTTTCTATAGCAGACAGTAGTCTTCCTAAATCTAGTGTCAATGTATTACAAAGATTCTCTTTTCTTTAATTTACAATAATATTTACCTCATTTTCCTATAACCCCTCAGCTATAGCCTAACCCAAGAACATATGGCTTAAACTAAAAGCCTTTTCAAAGTATTAAAGAAATTTCCTAAGTTTAGAAACTTAGGAAAGCGAAATCTCTAGTTCCAGATGGTTTCAATGATTATTGAACATTTATTTTTAAAGTAACACCAATTCTACATCATCTTTCCCAGAAAATAAAACTTTGCAACTTAATTTATGAAGCTGGCATTACCTTCATACCAAATTCAGAGAAAACCAGTACAAAAAGTCAAAATACAGATTAATATGTTTCATGAATCTAGAAATAAAGTCAACAAATTAGCAAATTGAATTCAGCAATATATCAACAGAATAACATAATATGGCCTATAAGATGTATTTGAGGAATGCAAGGCTAGTTCAATATTCCAAAATCAATCGGTGTAATCCATTATAACAACAGGCTACAGAATAAAACCTGTGTGACTATACCGACTGATGCAGAAATGGCATTTAACAAAATTCAACATCTGTTTATGATTAAAACTCTCAGCAAACTGAAATAGGAACAGAAGGGAAATTCTTCAACTGGAAAAAGAATATCTATTTTTTAAAACTACAGATGAGAATGAAAGACTGAATACTCCCTCTAAAACTGAGAACCAGGCATGAATGGATGTCCATGCTCACCACTCCTATTCAGCACAGTATTGAAAACCCTAACCAGTGCAATAAAACACTTAAAGGAAATACCAGTAATGCAAATTGGAAAAGGATGTATAAAGCTGTCCCTGTTTGCCAATGACGTAATTGCCCATGTAGATAATTCTCAAAATAAATGCAAAATGATTCCTAGATTAATAAGCAAGGTCACAGGACACAAGATCAACACCAAAAATCAACCATATTTTTATATACTAGCAATGATTAACTGGCAACTAAAATTAAGATTCAATAGCATTTACATTAGCTCCCAATGAAATATTTAGGTGTTGTCTAATCAAATACGTACAGGATCTGTATGCTGAAGACCACAAAACAGTGAAAATTAAAGAACTCAATAAATGTGGAGATACAGCATGTTGGGAGACTAAGCATATAAAAGGTGATAATTCTGCCCAAATGTTCTTTTCGTTTATAGCAATTCCTATCAACATCCCAGTAGAATTATTTTGTAAATATAGACAAATTGATTTTTTTAATATATGTAGAAACCATAGAAACTAAAACAGTGAAAAACATATTGACAAAAAATAATGGAGTCTAAATACCACTTATTAGAGTTTAATCCACAGCTACAGTAACCAAGAAATTGTGGTATTCCACTGATCAAAGGAACAGAATAGAACCCAGAAATATTTTCCACACAAGTACAGTCAACTGATTTTTGACAAAGGTGCAGAGGTAATTCAATGGAGAAAGGATAAACTTTTCAACAAGTAGAGTCAGAACAACTGAACACCAACAACGAAACAAAAACACTCAAACTGAATCTCATATCTTATACAAATCCAAAATGGATCATAGATTTAAATATAAAATATAAGACTATAAAACATGAAACTTCTAGAAGAAAATATGAAACAAAATTGTTGGTCTTGGTAACTTAGGTTAAACAAAGAGTTCTTAGACATGGTCTTTTTGAAGAACAAAGAGTGCTTTTCTAGAAACAGAAATAAAATAATAATAATAAATTTATTAAAAACTAATAGATTCGACTTCAATTAAAAGCTTTTTTTTTTTTTCCTGAAAAAGGCCATTAAGAGAATGTAAAACTGGGCCACAGACCGGGAGAAGATATTTGAAAACCACATATCTGATAAAGGACTTACATTCAGAATATTTTTTAAAAATCTTTGAATTCACTACTAAGAAAACAATCCAACTAGAAAATGTGGAAAAAACTTGAAAAGCAAGTATATGCAGAACCAATAAGCACATGAAAATGTACTAAATATCATTAATTGGTAAAGAAATGCAAATTAAAACCATGATTAAATATCATGAGATGCCTGTTAGAATGGTTAAAATACTAAATACTGACAATTCCAAGTTCTGACAAGGATGTGGAATCAACCAGAATTTTCATATATTAAATGAACAATTGAATGGATCTCAGAGCTACGATGCTCAATGAAAGTCAGTCTCAAAATGTTATATGCTTTATTATTCTGTTTACATACTATTTTTGAAATGACAAAATTATAGTGATGGAGAACATATCAGTTACTTTCAGGAATTAGATTTTGGAGGAGAGTGTATCTATATAGAAGTGGCAAAGGAAATTTCATTGTAATAATGAAATAGTTCTATAGCTTAATCATGGCTATGGTCACACAAATAAATACATGATAATATTTCACAGAACCACACACACACATACATACACACACACACACACACAAACACACACAGCTGGTAAAATCCAAGTAAAGTCTGTAGTTTATTTATAATATTATATCAATATCAATTTCCTTGTTTTGATAATGTACTACGGTTATATAAGACATTATCACTGATGAAAAGTGGATGAAGTGTGGATAAAAATATCTGTATTATATTTACAAATTTTGTGAGTACAAAATTATTTTAAAATAAAACCCGAAGTATATCTTCTTCAAGGCTTTCACTAATACTCTCCCCAATGCTCACTACCCAGCTTCAAGCCACACTCACAATTTAAGTTGTTGTTACAGAAATACCTACTTCAAGGGAAATCTGGGTGGCTCAGTTGGTTGAGTGTCCAACTCTTGATTTTGGTTCAGGCTGTGATCTCAGGGTCAGAGACTGAGTCCCACATCAAGCTCTGTATTCATCACAGAGTCTGCTTGTCCCTCTCCTTCCACTCCTCCCCTTGCTCACGTACCCTCTCACTCTTTATCTCTCTATCTCAAATAAATAAGTAAAATCTTAAAAAAAAACAACAACAACCCACTTATTTGCTAACACAGTCTCTTAGTGTTAAGATTTCAGGGAGGGCTTATCTGGATAGTTGTGGTTTAAGATTTCTTATAAGGTTGCAACTCAGAAGGCAGCCAGAGCTGCAGACTATAGTCACTGATGACTTAATTGGCCTGAAGATTCTGGCCTCTTTTGGAGCAGCTACCCAAGACGGAGCAAAATAGTATACCCAAGAAAGAAGCCACAGTGTTTTGATAACCTAACCACGGAACTGATAATCCATCATTTCTGCCACAGTCTCTTTGTCAGACATGGATCACTAAGTGTAACAATGTGAATGGGAGAGAATGAAATTCTACCATTTGATGGGAGGAATATCAAAGAATTTGTGGACATATCACAAAGAGAGAATATTTGCTGAGCAAACTCTAAAGTAATTATATGTGCTCTGATTTGTGCAGGTATATGAAGAAAGTACCAAAAGTCTGGTGGGGAGGGTGGGAAGCAGAAAATAGGATAATATTTCAACTGCTGCATATTTCTACAAGCTAGAGTAGAAGGTCCTCATAATGCAAAGGCCATTTTGAGAGTGCTCTCAGAAAATGATATGCTAAGGAGTGGGGCTAAATTAGCCCTGTAATTAAAACTGATTGAGCTCATTCCACCAAGGCTTAAAAGTAAGCCTTAAATGATACATCTGATTCCAAGTAACTTAACAGGCTACTAGAACAAAGTCCATTGTATTTAAAGTGATAATAAGAAAAAGCAGCAAGGATGAAAAACTCTCATCGTGTGGCATACAATATAAAATTTCATGCAAAAAGCAGAAAAATATTACCCATAACAAGGAGGAAAAGGTTAGTTAGTAAAAATAGATCAGACATGACAGAAGTAATGGAATAAGCCAACAAAACCATGAGAGCAGCTATGAAGATATGCTGTCGCTTCACAAGAAGATAGAGAAAAACAGGAACTTGATGAAGCAGGACATAAAAAAGACTCAACTGTAAATTCTAGAGATGAAAACTGTAATATTTCAAATGAAAAACACACCAAGTGGATTGAAAGCAGATAAGACCCTCAGAATGAAAGATTAGTGAACCTGAACACAAAATAATAGGAACTCTCCCAAGTGAAGCACAGAGACAAAATGAACATCAGAAAACCAAAAATCAAGAAGAAATGCCTTGAACATTGGTGACTTGTGGAATAATAACAAATGATCCAACATATGAGGAACTGCAGTTATAGAAGAAAAGAAGAAGTAGAAGGGAAAGGGAAACTATTTGGAGAAATTAGACTGAAAATTGTCTAAATTTATTGAAAACTACAAATGTATATATGCAAGCCATGCACACATAATGAAAATTATGTCAATACATATCTTAATAAAACTGCTAAAAACAAAAGACAAAGAGAACATCTCAAAAGCAGCCAGAAGAATGACACATTATGCAGAGAAACAAGAATAAGAATGACAGCAAAAAGCTCAACAAAACCTATACAAAACGGGACAGGGAGGTGGGGGAACGGGAACCCTTGAGCAGACACAAATTTTGTAAATTTTTCTCCTAGTCTGTAACTTGCTTTTTTACTTACTAAACAATGTATTTTGAAGAGCAAACATGTTTAATTTCTGTAAAGTCTACTTTATTCATTTGTCTATTATAATTTATCCTTTCCTATTTAAGAAATTTTTGCATGACTTGGTATCAAGTATTTCTTTTTCCTACATTTTCTTCCAGAAGTTTTAAAACTTTCCTCTTACATTTACCTAAATGTAAATGTAACCCATTTTTACATAATTTTAGTAGATAAGGTGAGAAAGGGTTCGTATTTTCACATAGGGATATCTAACACCATTAATGATTAGAGAAATAAACATTAGTTACAAATTAAAGCCATCAACAGATAATGCTACACACTCATTAGATTGGAGAAAATTTAAACTATTTGTAATATCGGATGTTTGCTAAAATGTGGAATGACTGCAACTCTCATACATTACTTATATAAATGCAACATGGTATAGCCTTTTTGGGGAAAAAAGTGACAGCTTTTTATGTTTCTTAAATATATATTGACCATACAACCCAGCAACTCAGTCCTAGATACTTACTAAGAGAAATGGGTATGTATATAGCCAAAAGACTACTGGCGTTTTTGTACCTGCTTTATTTATAATTGCCCCAAACTGGAAACAACCTGTATGTCCATGAAGTAGTGAAAGGATAAACAATTTTCCTGTACCCTTGCAATGGAATTTCACTTATAAAAAAAGGAAACAAACCACTGATACATGTAATGATGTGGCTGAATCTCAAAAGCATTATTCTAAGGCAAAGTTCTGTGAAAGTCTAGAAAAGATAAAACTAAAGTGATAGATAACATATCCGTCCAGGTACTGTGGGGGGGGGGGGACAGAAGATGAAGGAGTATGAGGAACTTTTCTGGGTGATAGTAATGTTCTGTATCATGATTATACTAATTACACAACTGTGTTTTTCAAGACTCATTCTATCTGTACCTGTAACATCCATGAAGTTTATTGTATGTGAATTATAACTCAACAAACCTATTTAAGGAAAGACTTCAGATGAGTATGTGACATTCCCAATGCTACAGTTTTAGGTATTGATGAGTACACGTGCAGCAAATAGGGATTTCCCTCCATGCTTCCTCAGGTAAGTAAGGGCTACCACCATCCATCCACCCAGATGCTCTGACCATGAGCCCCAGAAGCCATCCTTGACCTATCTTCTTTATCACCAACATCCCATTAGTCGTTAAGTCCTGGCACTTTTTTTTTCTTTAAATACCCCTTAAATACATTTACTTTCTCTAGTACTTCTAGTCTTAACCTGCTACAGCTGTCTCTCCTTGATAACACCATAAATCCCAGGGTGCCTATCTTGTGCTCAACCTGTATCCACCATGATCCAGTCTTCAGGCTGCCAACAGAGTGGTGATTTCACACGAAAATGATACTCCTGGAATGAAATCCTTCAGTGGCTTCCCATTGTTCACAGAACAAAATTCATCGTCCTTAATATAAACTAAACGCTAGGGTCATATGAGTCCTTTCATATCTTCAGTTCCATCCCAATCTACCTTTCTTGTTTTGATCTCTCTAAATTCTTAAAACATACTACGTTTTCTCCAGCCTCAAGACAGCACTGCTGTTCTCTCTGCCTAAAAGATGTTCCTTCTCATCCTGTGCTTTTAGCTCAGGTAGCTCCTGCTTATTCTTGATACATAGCTCTCCTCTTCTGCAAGCATCCTAAGAACCAATTATGTCTCACTGCACTCCTGCTCATAGTCATCCCTGATCTAGCATTTATTTGTAATTGTCTGTTAAATATCTGACTTGGCCCACATCCCTTGAACTGTCCCACAATTCTGCTCTCTACAAATAATCACTGTGTCCCCCTGAGACTATTGTAAAACAAAAACATACTGACAAGTTAGTATAATACTACATGACAGACAAAATTAAAAAATATAAATATACATAGACTTCTCCTTCTCTTGTCTTCTAAGAGACAAGCTAAATTCCTCCTGCTCAGCACATGGGCCAAACAGTTGGTTAATAGGATAAAAGCTGATCCTTCAAATCCATGTAGGGTAAAGAACTTTTTTTATTAGAAAAAAATAACATATCTGGGAAGGAAAGAAGAGGTAACCAGAAAGAGAAGATCCTATGAAAACTAGTTTGGAAAGTTTCGCTGAACTTTCGGATGAAAAGAAACAGTGTTACAGTGGCAATTTCTCTGCTGTGATGAGTGGGCTTTGGAAAGATTGATAAATGAAGAAGATTATAACAAGTTTCTGTGATGTGTTATATGAACTTAGAGCATTTTATAGCATAAAAACATTTTATCGTTATTCCTTTGGAGGAGTGGGAATATGGGACTTGCATTTTATTTGTGACTGAAACACGAGGGCATGTAGTGTCTCAGGTTTATTTGGAGTTTAAATAAAACTCAACAGTAATTGGTTCTACCTAAGGAGGTATTTTAAGGTTTTTTTTTTTTAAGTAACCAAGGCCAAGATTAAAATCTAAACATGGGAATCCTCAATCTTCAAAATAGTAGAGTCACTTCGAATAAAGTTCTTCAGCTTCATCAACCCCGAAGACTAAACTTCAGGCTTCTACCTATACCACTTATCTGTCCCATGGCAAGTTTCTGTGCCACAGCAAGTTTACAGAATTATTCCCACACAAAAAGGACTCTTAGCAAGAAAAAGAGAAATTGAAAAATTCTCCATTTGTCGACTAGTGATCAAAACAGAAGAGGAATTTCATGTTAGCGGGCTATGAGGGACATTTCCTTTGTTGAGGTTTTGGCTGCCCATCCTTTGACCTCCCTTCACGCTGTCATGGGAATCCCCCAGTTGAGAACATGCTGGGATGGGAGGGCATCAGTTCCCACTAAAGTAGTACGAAAGTCCAGGTTCTCATTCTCCTTATCCACTGGGGAGCGGGCTCTTGACCTTGGCCTAGCTAATTGAATGTTCATAGTTGGCAGAACTGGAACAAGTAGCACAAAGGAAAGAAAAGCAATTTGGAATTCCTTTCAACAGCAGTGGCCCGTAGCTACGGTGGTGGTCACGCCAATGCTTTGTTCTGTGTCCCAGGCCAGGGCACAACATCCCACCCAGCTATTCCAGAAGTTGGGCCTTGACTACGGGGAAGCTGCCCAGCTTCCTGGGGTTTCTGCCTGCTTTCGGAGCTTGGATTTCTAGTCTTCCCATCCATTAAGCTACACAGTGACATGATTTTATTAAACACTTTTCTGCTAGAGCTATCCAGAATCCCATTCTGTGGCTACAAGCAAGAACCGTAACTTAAATTGTTGTCACGGAGTAGGTTGCAGTCCAGACAACCTCAGAAAAAACTAGGGAGTCGTGCATAGTTGGGGTTGGAGGCAATGAACATTCTGTAGGTATTCATCAGTAGGAATCTGTCAGACCATGATACACAGTGACAAAGTTTCTCTTTAAATTACTGTCTCTGGTCTACTGGAATGAACTGTGCACGAAGATCGGAATTTTCTGCCACCGTATTCTTACTGTATGGAATTTAAGAAGTGGCGGTGGGTGGCCTGGGCGGGGGGCGAGGGGGCACATGCTTCTAACAGTCCTCTACAAGGTCAGTGAGCAACCCAAATTCCCAAATTCTCAGCACAAAGCACTTGCTGAATTCCAGGCCTAGGAGCGGACTAAAAGAATGTCTAAACTCTATCCATTCTAGAACTTTGTTCATTTGTTGGGAAGAAGAAACCCTGAGGGCAGGAGATTAGAACATAGGAGGAAATTGATCTAGTGAGGTGTGTATCCCCTGCCCCTGCTCCCCAAAGGCCTACAAGGTGCTCCTTTCTCCAAAGCCTTGAGAAATAAACTGATGAGAGGACTACCATTATCTCTAAAAATACATTAGTGACTGTTCTTCAAAGCTGCAAATTCGGGCGCCTGGGTGGCTCAGTGGGTTAAAGCCTCTGCTTTCGGCTCAGGTCATGATCTCAGGGTCCTGGGATCGAGGCCCGCATCGGGCTCTCTGCTCAGCGGGGAGCCTGCTTCCCCCCCTCTCTCTCTGCCTGCCTCTCTGCCTCCTTGTGATCTCTCTCCCGCTGTGAAATAAATAAATAAAATCTTTAACAAAGCTGCAAATTCTGTTGTGGGATCCTGGGAAAATGGTCTCTCTGATCCTAATAGGATAACTTGTACCTTGTCAGGGGCAGGACTCTGCCCAGACCCAGAGAGATTTTGGTAATTTCTAATTTATCACAGAATTATTAGAAGTGAAAGGGGTGGGCTGCTTACTGAATCTTGTTTGATCCATGTTTAAAAACAAAATAGAGGGGCGCCTGGGTGGCTCAGTGGGTTAAAGCCTCTGCCTTCAGCTCAGGTCATGATCTCAGAGTCCCTGGATCGTGCCCCGCATCGGGCTCCCTGCTCAGCGGGGAGCCTGCTTCCTCCTTTCTCTCTGCCTGCCTCTCTGCCTATTTTTAATCTCTCTTTCCTGTCAAATAAATAAAACAAAATCTATAAAAAAAAAAAAACAAAATAGAATGGACAAACAAAAATATCCACTGTGTCTAAAAATCCATTATAACAAAGGATCGTGGTATTCTTACTGAATTCCTACACCTGGCTCAGTACATAGCCCCAGTCCTTTGAATGAAGGGAAGCCCGGACATCCCCGAGAAGACCTATGCTAACATCATCTATAAGCTGAGATTCCATTTTGCCTGCCAGAAAAATACCTTTATCTATTTACTAAGATTATTTTGCTTAGAGGAATAGAATATGCCCAGATCTTCTGAGTTTTATTGTTGGACACTAATTCTAACAAAACTCTAATACCTGGAGGCGCCTGGCTGGCTCAGTCCGTGTCTGTCTTCAACTCATGGCAGGATCTTGGGGCTGCAGGGATGGAGCCTGAGGGCTGCTCAGTGGGGGTGGGCTTCTCCCCCGCCCCCCATGCGTGCTCTCTCTCTCTCCCACTCTCTCTCTCTCAAATAAAATCTTAAAAAAAATAAAGCAAACAAAACCCCCTTAATAACTGATGACCAACATCCACTGCAATTTACTTGTTTGTTTCTGGGTTTCTGAAAGTCACAAATGAATTTTCATCACAGTCTGCTTATAAAAGCCCAGTGAAATCCTGAATTCACACTGTGTTAAACTACGGCAACTCTCAAATATATAATACGTAAATACATATCATGCGACCTCCCAAAATATAATGGCCAAAACACAATAGAAATATTTCTCATTTTTGTAAGAGTCTGGGAAGGTGTTCCTTATACTCTAGGACCCAGGCTCCTTGTCTCCTGGGACTCATTCATGTCCCTCACCCTTGCTGTCATACCTACAAAGGGGAGGGCATATGAAGAGGCAGACATGTTTCCAAAAATACTCAGAAGTGGTACGCATCATGCCTATTTACCTTTCTGTTTGCAAAATCGGATTATAGGATCATCTCTACGTGCAAGGGAAGACAGGCAATATTGCAGCCTGGCAATCTCTGTCACAAGGCTGTGTGTTATTCTCCACCTGCTGAATATGTACTAGGAATAGAAATAATGAGAATTGGCAGAATTCCCACATTAGTTTCCTATCACTGGTATGGGCTACTATGGTAAGACACCCAATGGAAATCACTGAAACCCTCCTCCAAACCAAAATTACAAATCAAAATAATCCTGAATTAGTGTCCAACTACAGGGATTAGTGCCTCTATCAAAGACTTGGAAGATGCAAAGGTGGTGACTTTTTCTTTTTTATATTCCTATTTAACTCACCCAGGCAGATGACAGATAAGCCCTGCAAAATAAATGATCATTGCATATTTAATTAATTCTAGCTGCAATTCTAGATGTGGCCTTTTTACTTAAGCAAATAAATATAGCCTCTGATAATTAATAAGCAGCTACTGATTGGGTTGTATTTCTTTTCTTTATCCATATTAATGTAAAGCAATGGAAACAATTTGTGTTTATCTAAAAGAGATCAAAGTACAAATTCCTCCTGGATTATGTCTACCCTCTAATGTTTTCTCTAATGTGGTCCACAGGGACCTTAAATTTTCTTTTCCTCCAAGCAACATGTTTTTCCTTAAATTAGTAATGATGCTGATAGAACACAGAGGGCATGACGTAGCCAGCCTTGACAGAAAGCAAATATATTAAAGGGTAAGAGGTTAAGTTCTCTATTGAGAACTACCACCTCTATTAAGTTCCTGAGAGTCCAGAAATTTGGGGCATGTCAGGATCTCCCTTTCAAAGTAAAGAATTATTTTGTTGTACCTTGTACCCCACAAATAAGAAAAACATTTTGTAGGTTCTTTGGATTTTGGAGAAAACATACACCTCATTTGAGTTTGCTCTTCCAACCTGTTGTTGATTCCAAGGATGACATAGTTTGAGTTTACTTTAGAGCAATCAAAGTTGCTACAGTTGGTCTTGTTATGGTGTGGATGCCTCTGCCTCTTTACCCTGTAAACCCAGGAAATTAAGGGGGCATCAGGCATCTGTGTATTATCATGTCCTTGTATGGAGTGGTAGCAAGTCATGATTAGAAAATCAAAATGGAAACCCTTACAAATCTGGAGCATTGTCAAGTCCTCTTCTGTAAATAATGATTCCCTTCTTTAAAAAGTCTCTTGGCTCTGGCGCCTGGGTGACACAGTCAGTTGAGCGACCAACTCTTGGTTTTGGCTGGGGTCATGATCTCAGGGTCGTGAGATCAAGCCCGGCGTAGGACTCTGCATTCAGCATGGAGTCTGCTTAAGTTTCTCTTTCCATCTCCCTCTGGGCCTCCTTCTGTGCCCCTTCCCGTTGTCTCTCTCTCTCTCTCAAATAAATAAATAAATCTTTAAAAAACCAAAAAACTCTTGGCTTTCTACTAGGCCATGACTAAGACTGAATATATCTGACTACAGAACGGCAAATGTTCAGACAAACTGAACTGCCCATCCTGAACCAAGGGCTATTCTGTTCTATTGGAACATTAGCACCACAAAGCAAGGCACTGGTCTGTCTTGCTCACCAATATCCCCTAGATTATGGAATAATACCAGGAATATAATAGTTTTTTAGTAAATTCTTGCTGATGGTTGGAAGAAAGGAAGAAGGAAGGAAGGAAGGAAAGAAGAGAAAAAGTAATCAAGTTCAACTTGTCTACAGACACTCAGCAAAGAGAACTGGCAGATTCTGGACTACACACAAGCTGGTGCTCACAGTCCATTTTCATCAATGATTCTCTCAGAAGAGGAGCATGTTTATTCATCTCACTGAAGCCTTTTCCACAAACCTTATCTGTTGTTTTTGGGAAATTCTCAAAGAGCAATTGGTAACTAAAGAGGGACAAAGTCAGCCAGATTCATAGGCTTCTCTGTACACTTTGCTGGTACCAACCACAGGTGGACTGAGGCAAGGTACAGCTCCACTCTGGAGTCACCCTGAAGGACAACAGGCTGAATTTCAAGCGGCATTTTTTTTTTTTTTTTTTTTTGTCTAGCCTGCTGGAAAGAGGCATGGCTTAAAGTTTCTATACTAATTAATGAACGGGGTTAATGGTTTGCCAAGGTTGTAAGAAACTAGGAAGATATCTGATGAAGGGAATGGTGAGAAAGAAGCCTATGTAAGAATGATGGGTATGGACTTCTTCACCTGGGCGTTCAAGAACTTTCTGGAG
The DNA here is from genome assembly GCA_002007465.1 of Ailurus styani. Classification (NCBI taxonomy): domain Eukaryota; kingdom Metazoa; phylum Chordata; class Mammalia; order Carnivora; family Ailuridae; genus Ailurus; species Ailurus styani. The sequence goes on from LNAC01000880.1 coordinate 480,328, forward strand.
TGGAAGACATGTCTCCGGTGTGAATGCTCCTCAAAACTCCACTCTGTGAAAGAGGGGCTCATTCCTGGGTTTTATAAAACAGCCCTCCTTGACGACATTAGCCAGGCTTTTTCTCCACATATGCATGGCTGATCAATGACTGCATTACTGAGAAGTGCTGGTGGCTTGTATGGAACCCTTCATTGACTTGCAGAATCTATTTCCCTCATGAAGGTTTATCCAGCTTCTACTACTGCCGATTGTCAGATATGCCTGTGGCAAAAACATCACTACATATTTGAATAATCTTTGGCTGGGGAAGCCTTTACAACAATATAGAAAGGGTAAAAATCATCAAAAAAAAGAAAGACATTTGACTCCAATTATTTGACAAGGTATATATTATAAAATGTATTTTATAAAGTCAAAAGCAAATAAAACCAAAGGTTAATATACTTAATATAAAAAAGAATTCCTAGAAATTAATTTTAAAAGAACACCAGCAGTCAGGAAGAAAAATGGGGAAAGGACAGAATAAGTCACAAAGGAAAGAGAAAACACAACTGAGAAACAATCATAGTGAGAAGTTGCTCAACTTCACCACTAGGGTGAGTAATGCAGATTATTAAGAAAAGATCCTGTTGTGATTTTTTTTAATCCCCGTTTTTTAAAATAAATAAATAAATAAGTGGTAAGAGTCAGTGCAGGTGAAATGTGACTGGTGGGAACAGTCTTACCTTGCTCCTGAGACCCTGTATGCTAAACCCTCTTAGGAAATGGTGCTGGTCATCTATAGCAAAACTTAAAATGACACATTCTGTTGATCCAGCAATCCCACTTGAAGAAATGTGTCTTGGAGAGAGAGAAGCCCAGGCCCCTAAGGACATCACACAAACTTTATGGCTCCATTGTTCATAGTGGTACGGAATTGAATGAAAGTCTCTGTGTTCATTGTTAGGCAAACGATTGAATATTGCATATCTTACTATGGGAAATTGTCACTTACTTTTTAAAAGCATTTATTTTTTTTCCCTACGGATATGGAAAAGAGTGTACAGTGTATTATAAAAACTAAATAGTCATCATGCAATGTGTGTAGCACTTCCTCTGATACACAGTAGGTGTATTTATGTGTATTAATAGCAGGAAGGAATAGCAGAACATGCAACAAAGTCTTGATCTCACACCGAAGACAGGTGAATGTACGTAACGTGTAATAAAACTGTAGAGAGAGAAACTTTTCATGTTTTCTATTGTGCCATTTAATTCTCTATAACCTTAAAAATCTACTCAAGAGTGTATAAAGGGGAAAAAATTACAAGTACTCAGTGCTTCTCTGTTTTATTTCTTCTTTTACCTCATTGGCTCATTAATGTTTATTGAGTACAAGTGCAAAGAGAAAATCAGTCATTCTAGGATGACTGTCTTCTTTTTTTTTTTTTAAGATTTTATTTATTTATTTATTTGACAGAGAGAGAGAGATTACAAGTAGGCAGAGAGGCAGGCAGAGAGACAGGGAGAGGAGGAAGCAGGCTCCCTGCTGAGCAGAGAGCCCGATGCAGGCCTCGATCCCAGGACGCTGAGATCATGACCTGAGCCGAAAGCAGAGGCTTTAACCCACTGAGCCACCCAGGCGCCCTAGGATGACTGTCTTCTAAAAAAAAGACTTTAAATATTAAATACCACAAAGTGTTCAGGAAAAGCTCTTTTTTAAATTTTGTTTTGTTTGTTTGTTTTTACTATGATTTAGCTGTTAATTATTTGGGCATGTGTTTTAAACCTATGACTGATGATGCCCTTGAGGTTTTTGTTTGTTTTTGTTTTGTTTTGTTTTTCTTTTCAGCTTGGGAGACATTTGTTTTAAATTTTTTACAATTTAACAAAAATACGCTTGATCCACAGAAGAAATTACCCTGGTCGGAATACCTCTTACGACATTAAGGTCACCTATCATATGACTATTTAAATTAGAACCAGAAACTTACATCTTCCTGTTTCTGAAAAGTCTTTCAAATGTTATCTCAGGATAATAAACAAAAAAATTTCAAAAAAGATTATAAACTGGTTTTGCATCTCAGAAGCATACATATATGTGCTGGATCTTGATTTTTGTTGTAAAACGCTTTCTGAAAAGTGGTGGTGTCCTCTTCTATGAGGGGAACAAGGTATTTCTGTTCACCAAAACAGTTAACTTACATCACATTAAACTCATGATTTCCAAATGTTCAATGTGTAATTCTATACTATATTTACAGGCTTAAATAAAAGATGTATTTATGTATATATACACAAAATATACATACATATGCATGTATTTAAGATTACTTCAAAAGCTTTTTAAAAAAAATTTAAGGAAACCTTGCTCTAGGACAAAGCCCACTTGTAAAAAGGCTAAAATACAATACAGAAAAACAGGTAAAAGAAAGACATCAAACAGCTATGAATAAATAGTGTGTTGTTAACAGGTCTTACTTCCTTCGTTTCTGCTTTTTGTTATCCAACTAAAATAGTTCCCTGTTCACTGAAAATGAGAAGAGATAATTTTTGTGCTTAAAATATTTTTATTATATTACAAATATTTATGGATTTAATTGCAAATTCTCTGTGAAAAGCTGTCATGGACTTTCAGTGATCGGTACTTAAATGATATTAAAGGATTTATTATAAATTTAGATGTGACTTGTTTAATGTAAACTACCAATGAGAAATTGGAAAAACATTACAGTAATGTGTTTACTTTATATACAGTGTCTTATAAGAATAAAGGGGGAGAAATGAAGAGAAAAGAGAAATGTATAGATGGACATAAGCCCCAAAGCTTCACACTAACTGGCCTAGTTCATTCAGATTCCCTTGAGCCTCTTGGTTCTATTATAAACCCCCAGGGCAGGGGCTGGTTCTGTTCACTGTCAGCACTCAACAAATAATAAATAGTACTATTAACAGCAGTACCTGTGGGTAGACTTTGTGTGATTATCATTTTTTTAAATAGCGCTATTCAGCAGAATACTAACTGGATTGTCATTCAAGATTTTCTTGATTTTGTCATGTGGGTATTGCGTTGAGGAGAAATACTCAAATTGATTGTTTATACTTTTAAAAATATGGCTTAATGAAAAAGTAATTTAGTAAATTGTTGAGGGCTGTTTTATATCACAGAGTGTTGTCTTCCCATAGAACAATCCCATTTAATGCAATTCCCAGGAAGTTTAGTCTAAGCTGAAACACAAAATTGTTGCTGCCTGAAAGGTTGCATGGTTGCCTAATACACAGAAGTTTCTAGAATAAGCATTCTTAGCTTCAAATATAAACCTTTTCCCCAATTTTTCCACCCAAGTCCAATCACTGAAAATTAGAGACATTATGCAGAAATTAATTCAGATATTTTGATTAAATTTAAGGAAATCATTTTAAAGGTGCATTTATACACACATACGCACACACTTAAACATAGCTGAGTCAGTAAAATTACTTTTACTGGATTTGTATGTTTTTAGCTTATTACTCAAGCAATCCAAAAGAAATACAAGTAAGTTTAAAACACTTGATTAGTCAAATAGTTTGAGTTCTTGTATCGGTAAAAGCAAAGATATAAAACAACATAAATTCATTTTCAGTGATATGAAATATGATACATATAGAAAACTTCATCAATTTGAATTCTAGTATTTCCATTAGCTTTGATTCTTTCCTGTGGTTTCCGGCTCTATGTTAAAATTGCTCATCTGTTCCTGCATGTTGTCTATCATTTCCTTCAGGGCCTTTAACATAGAATTCATAGTTCTCATACATTCCTTGTTAGTTTCAGACTGTGGTTATATCTGAAGCTGATTTTGATAATTACTTTCTATCTTCAGACTGCGTTTGTTCTTGACTTTTCAAATGCCTCGTAATTTTTGTTGGAAGCCAGGCATATCATAGAGTCCGGTAGATCCTGAGACACATTAATCTTATGCTTGGAGATGAGTACACTTTTCCTTCTCCTGCGTGAAGGTTTGCATTAATCGAGTTAAATATGCGGTGGGGGTTGAAGTCTGGTGTTGCAATTTTACCCTCCGTGTCCTAGAGGCTTCGTATTCCTTTAGGGATACCTCGTGCTTCAGTGTGGGCTAGTTCACCCGGGAGTGCTTCTCAGTGTCTATGCTGAGAAGCTGTTTCTCACGATTCTCCCACCTGCATCTTACTGAGCATTTAGTTACCTCAGTGGGGAAGTGGAAGAGGAAGGGCGTCCTCTGATATTCTGAGTCAGCCTCCGTCTTGGCAGTCTCTATGAACTGGTGGAGTATGGCCTTCACAATTGCCCCCGTCCCTCTTTTACCTGTAGTGCTGGGCCTAGCAAGTATTCCTGCTCTGTTCCCAGGTAAAGCTTTTTCCTTTTTCCTATTCTCTTCTCCTAGTTGAAATGAGTTTCCAGGGTAGTAAGGTGAGAGCTGTTCTTGCTCTTTCCCCTGAAAATTAAGCTTCCTCTCTATAAGAAAGGCTGGAGACATGGAGTGGGGATGGCACGGGAGGGTCTGGTTGTGAATTCTACCATTGCCTGCTGTTCCTTTCTCCCAGCTTACATGACTAGGGAACATTCTCAAGAGTCCTCTTAGTCTTTCCTTTGAACATCTGCTGAGGTTCAAGGAGGAAAAGGTACAGCCCTCTGGAGGTACACACTCAGACACTAGCCCACATTTTAACCGAATCTTCCTATAAGGTTATATGACATCTGATGGTATATGCCCCAGGGAAGCAAATACCTTTTTTGCAGTAAGCTTGGTCTAATGGAATGGAATGTGAGATCACGTGTCAGTGGATCCATCATTCTGTAAAACTTTAATTAACAGTGCTACCCAGGATCCTGTGAGTAGGAAAGGCAAACCCAAATTCTTCATATTTATCTATTCTTTTGAGAACAACTTGCTGGCCTTTCCAGAAGGGGTCAAATATAGTCAATGTGGCACCAACTGACCAGTTGACTGACCAGTCTTTCTCAAAGATTGGTGCCAAAATGGTGAACAATTGTTGGTAATTGTTCTTGGCCATCTGGACCTTTTACACTGGCTTAAAGGAGATCAGCTAGTAAGAGCAAATGCTGTTGGGCACATAGCCTCCACCTCAGCCATCAGGACCACATTATTCATGTGCCTCCTGTAGCAGCACTAGAATGGCCAATGAGAGAGGTAAGCTGATGTCCCCGGCTGGGTTATTTTTAATTCTGGCCTCTTCTGTGAGGAATGTTTTCTTGTGAACATTAACATATGATACAACAGTATTCACACTCCACCCCCACTTCCATGTATCTTTGTACTTCTGTCTGATCTTCTCCTTTCTTTTCCTTCCAGGCCCCTGTCAACCATCCAAAGCACTGATCACCACCAATTCATCTTTATATATTCTAACTTTAGTCCTCTTTTCTTTTAACACAGTGCAGATAACTAGATTCATAATCTGAAGAGCTACTACTTAGAAGGGTTTTCACTATCTACGTCGACCAATGTTGCAGGCCACCTTTCAGTTAGGGGGTAAATCCATCATCCATTTTGTACCTATATACTGAGTCAGTCCCCAAAAACTCTTAGGCAATGATGTGAGGGATAGATGCTGCCACAGCAGTGGTGGTGCTTTGGGGATTAGGATACCTTCTCATGCAGCTTGCTTGCGCTCTCTGGCACTGCTCATACATGATCCTGAATGTTTCCATTTCAAGTTATGATGAATTATTAATGGGAATGCTCAACTTATGAGACTCACCAACAGGTGCGACTGACAGGATCTAGCTCATGATAGGGACTCATGGCCACATGCCCACATAACGTCCCGCAGTTGGGTGCTCCAACTCTACCAATGCCCACTAACATTCCTTCTCCAGAAAGGAACACAGCCCTGCTGACTCTGATTTTGGCCCAGTGAAACCTGCATAGGACTTTGAAACTACAGGACTCTAAAACAATAAATTGTGGTAATCTGTCATGGCAACAATAGAAAAATAAGGCAACGTACAGAGAAGTCTAAAACAGTAATTAAAATGTTAGTTCACTGAACCGACTGTTCCTTTGATAAATAAATATTTGTTAAAATCCTTAAAAAAATGTTAGTTCATCTATTAGGACAACTACAAACTGTGATGGAAAAGTAAGAGTCTGAGTTAGGAGATGGGGTGCTAATCCATGTTTTCTTGTTTGTTTGTTTTGCTTTTGTTTTTGTTTTTGTTTTGTTTTGTTTAAGATTTTGTTCATTTGACAGAGAGAGACACAGCCAAAGAGGGAACACAAGCAGGGGGCGTGGGGGAGGGAAAAGCAAGCCTCCTGCAGAGCAGGAAGCCCAATGCTGGGCTCGATCCCAGGACCCTGGGATCATGACCCAAGCCGAAGGCAGATGCCCAAAGACTGAACCACCCAGGCGCTCCAATCCATGTTCTTTTTAAAACTACCAATTGGGTGCCTGGGTGGCTCAGTCGGTTGAGCATCTACCTTTAGCTCAGGTAATGATCCCACAGTCTAGGATCAAATCCTGCCTCTGGCTCCCCGCTCAGCAGGAAGTCTGCTTCTCCCTCTGACCCTCCCCCATCTTGCACTTTCTCTCTCTCACTCTATCTCAAGTAAATAGATGGAATCTTAAAAACAACAACAACAACAAAAACTACCTATAAAACATTGGGAAAATAGATCAAGGATAGTAGGGATGGTGAAAACAATTGGGTTTATCAAACGGATTTGACTATTTAGAGAGTCAAGGTATAATATTTTGGAGAATGTAAATACTGATGGATTTGCATTAAATACATAATAGGAAGGGATTCTGATTGGAAATGGTATCATTCTTAGTAATGGAACAACTTAAATACAACCAGCTGTACCATGGCTTTTTCCTAGTTCATACTGAAAAAAAAAATAGGAAGAGGTAAGCATTAAATTGCTTTCTTTCCAAGGCTGGTTTTGAGTAGACTACTCTTATTTCTTCTGTTATAATCCATTTAGTTAATATTAAATAACAAACCTAAAGCAAAGATGTTTTATTTATGAATAATGGGCAAGTCAAATGGCATGTGGCCAATTACCCTGCTGCAAAGACAGCTTCCAAGTACAGCACCAAGGAAGTTTTCCCAGAGGACACAGAACAGGAAGGCTCGCAGACAAAATTCAAACACTTAGATCATAGTTAGAAGGCACTATCAGGAACAAGGGGAAACAGAGCAAGATAATGCACATTGGACAGTGCTTAAATGGGGTGCAAGGACCCTACTACCTGAATCCTGGGGTGTGGCATATTCATATGTCCTGCCTTTCTCTCTCCTACCTCTGCTTTCCCTGTTGATGATGTGATGACTGATATCAGAGCTTAGCAAGAGGGCCCACAGGTAGAAGGTATCCTGGACCAATGACAGAAACTTCCTTTATTAGACAGTCACAGGGACAAGTGTGCTTGGTCAGAGCTGGAACTTGTCAATTAGTCTTCAAATGACTTGGATTTTATTTGTATTTCATGGGCAGAGGAGACATGGGCCAGAATGACTGTTGCCAATGGGGGACCAAGTTAAGAACTCATGAATATTGAATGCTTCATACATTTCATGTATATTTAGAGCATTCTCAATATGTACTGTATCACAAATATTTTGTACCTGGGACCTCGTGAATATTAGGTAATATATTTTTTGCTCGTTCTTTCTCCTTTCTTTTTCTTACTGAGGTAGAAATGAAAATGCAAAACTGCATATATTTAATGTGTATAAGTTGATGAGTTTGGACCATGGATACATGCTTAAAACCATCACCACAATCCAGGTTAGAGACATATCTGTCATCTCTAAAAGTTCTCCTGTACTTCTTTTGTTGCTGCTGTTATGAGAACATTTAACATGAGATCTACCCTCTTAACAAATTTTAAAGTGTACAATAAAGTACTGTAACTATAGGTACAGCAAATCTCCAGAACTTATTCATCCTACATAAATGAAACTTTATGTTCATTGAACAACTTCCCTTCTTTCCTCCCCTCAGATCCTGACAACCACCCTTCTATTCTCTGCTTCTACGATTTTGACTATTTTAGATAGCTCATATAAGGGCAATCATGTAGTGTTTGTCCTCTGTGACCAATTTATTTCACTTAGAACAATATCTTTCAGGCTCATCCATGTTACAAATATTGGTAAGGATATGGGGAAATTGGAGCCCTTATACACCAGTGACGGGAATTTAAATGGTGAAGCCACTATAAAAAACAGCATGGATGGGGAAGGAGACAAACCATAAGAGACTTCTAATCTCATAAAACAAACTGAGGGTTACTGGGGGGTGGGAGGGTAGGGATAGGGTGGATGGGTTATGGACATTGGGGAGGGTTTGTGCTTTGGTGAGGGCTGTGAAAGATGTAAGCCTGATGATTCACAGACCTGTACCCCTTGGGCAAATAATAAAAATAAAATTAAAAAAAAATGGTAAAAAACAGCATGGAGCTTCCTCAAAAATTAAAAATAGAACTACCATATGATCCAGCACTTCCACTTCTGAGTATTTACCTGAAGGAAACAAAAACGCTAACCCAAAGAGATTTATGCACCCCCCACACTAACTACACCATTATTTACAATAGCCAAAACGCGGAAACAGACCGACGTCCACTGAAAGATGAATGGTTAAAGAAAATCTGATATATTCATACATGAGAATACTGTCCACTCCTTTCTATGTTTAGGATTAGTATGCTAAACACTTATTATTACTGAACACATCCTACGAATTGTGCCTACGTCTAACAAAGTCTTTGCTTTCTAGCTACTTGTTTATACTTAAAATTTCTTTATCTGTGTTTTACAAACTGCAGACCTGTTCACATTTCATAATAAAATTCAATATTCTGAAAAGGAAATGTACATTACGCCAAGCCCCAGGATTTCCTTTCGTGTAAGGTGACACGACAGTCTTGTAGGAGTGCCATCCCTCTGGTTAACTATGAATACATTATAATTGGTCTGTAACATTGGAGCAGTCCATCAAAGTCTGGAAAAAGCTGCACCAGAATCAGAGACTTCCTTTCACTTGGTAAGCTGAACTGTAGAGTCAGAGGCATTTTCTTGGTAGTGGGAACAGAGAGCTAAAGAGAGGAAAAAAGACTGCAAGTGGCAGAGCACAGGAGGAAACAGGATCCATGTGTAAGCAGGAGCCGAGGAGATCTTCACGGGAAAGAGTGAGTGATTGGTCCGGCAGAGGGAACAGAAAACAAAGGTGAAGATACATGTGGTAAAGAGACAGAAATGTAACGGATAAATATTAACAAGATGGATATTGGTATGGCTTTTTATTAATAATAAGAATAAGAATAAGAATAATAAGAAGATGCCTTCTTATTCTGAGGGGACAGTTAGTAGGCATCCGTTTGGATTTTGAAAAACTGGCCAGTGCCCACATTTTCTGAGGTCTAACTCCTCTGACAGTGGTAATTTTCATGATACCTAGTTTGGGAGCTTTGTCTACATTCACATGAGATATAGCCCAGTGATGAAGATTCCTGTTGACTTGTTTGTACATTCACTATAATGGAATGGACTTAATTTTTTCAAGATGTACCCCTATAGATGTGACCTGAATGTCTTCTCAGGAAGAATTACCTCAACTTTATTGACTATGGAGTATTACTATAATGTATCAAATAATTCCCATGTAAATGTTTAAAAGGCCCTAAGCAATATTTGGTACACAGACTTTTTTTTCCCTTCAAGGTTAATGTAAACATCAACATAAATAAAGCTACTGTTGTACCTCCTTGTATTCTTCAGTACATCTAGCATATGGTGGTAATATTAGGAAACTGACATAAATGATGATGATAGAGCTTGGTAAAGAATAGGTTTTGGAGAGGATATCTGCCATTCGGAAAAGAAATGGCAAGTGGACCATCATTCCCCCTTCTGTGTCTATGGCTGACACTCTGAATTAATCAGGGTTTTGTTTCTCCCCAAATCCAGGTAAGTTCATAGTTAGATGTATTCACAGCACTACAGTTCAGGTCTCATTACCAACAGAGCTAAGCCAGCACTCATGATTAAAGCTCTTGGCCAGCAGCATGTTGTTTCCTCCTTCGGACTTTTCCTTCTGGGCTGGCTGTTCTCTCCAAGTGATTCATGTAACCTCATTAAGTTAACGAGTCTGGTAATTCAGCCTTTCTTCTGTGTTAAAAGAGCTAAAATTACTGGCTATCCACTACTACTCCAAACACTAATACATTTTCTTAATTTATTAAAGGTGTTTATAGAAACTTAAACATGATTTAGAAAATCTCAATCTCTAAATAAGTACCAACCCCTACCCATGACTAAAGAAGAAACGGAACCAAGAAAGCTTAAAAGAATATTGCAGATAGCAATGTCAAAATCAACAACTTCCAAAGACCAAACTCACCTCAAAGAAATAAGGAAATAGACCCTGGGAAATATTCTTCCGACATATACAATTTCCCAAAACGACGGATTAGTCCCCTGAATGACTGTTCATGAGGTGTCATTAGAAGAGGCACAAAAGGGAGGCCACGCTTTGAAATACTTTTCCCCCTACTCGTACACTAGAATAACTCCATATATGTGTAGAGTTTCTTTTTTTTCTTTTAGCCTTAAGAATTCGCTTTCAAAGTGATAGTACACTTACGAAAAAAGATGATTTTAATACGCATGACTTGGAATTGGTTGGAAACAAAAATGTGACCATGTCCAACTTCCAGGCAAGGTAGAAATGGAGAATATAGTAGTTATACAGGCCCTATGTAACTTTTAAGTATTCTTCAAATATTTTTGTATTGATTTGTTTATTCCAAATATCATAAGATCACATATGATTCTAGGCAATATTAGCCAATGGCTTCTATCATCAAGCAGACATGGACGTTGGAGGTCCACAGAACTAGGTAGTCCTGTCCTCCCCCTAACAAACGCTAACATGAATGTGGCCAAGACTCTGAATCTAATTAGAAATTTATAGGATAAATAAGGGTCAGTGGAACAGAGTAAACTGCACCATGAGAATGCAATTTGCAAGATATACACTGTGGGAAAATGTACATGATAAGCAGCCTGTTTCTTCAGTGAGAAAAACGGGAGTGAGGGAGGGTGAGAGGAAGACAGACCCTATAGATTAAAAATAGAACAAATTAATAAAGCTAAAAAAATAAGAGGCATATCAACCAGTTACAATTTATGTACCTTAGTGGGATCCTAATCTGAAAACAAATTATTAAAAAAAAAGACAATTCAAGAAAGTGAACCCTGATGAGTTCTTTGATGAGAATGAAAGTTTTTTTTTTTAAGATTTTATTTATTTATTTGACACAAAGAGAGAGAGATCACAAGTAGGCAGAGAGGCAGAGAGAGAGGAGAAAGCAGGATCCCTGCCGAGCAGAGAGCCCGATGTGGGCCTCGATCCCAGGACCCTGGGATCATGACCTGAGCCGAAAGCAGAGGCTTTAACCAACTGAGCCACCCAGGCGCCCGAGAATGAAAGTTTTTCAGTATGTTAATAACATCTGTGATGAACAATCATACTGCATTTCCCAAGACTGAGAGGTGTATTTTTATTTTATTTTATTTATTTAGATTTTATTATTTTTTTTATTTGACAGAGAGAGAGAGACAGAGTACAAGCAGGGGGAGCAGCAGAGAGAAAAGGAGAGGGAGAAGCAGACTCTCCAAAGAGCAGGAATCCCAATGCGAGGCTTGATCCCAGGACCCAGGGATCACAACCCCAGCCAAAGGTAGACACTTAATTGACTGAGTCACCCAGGCACCCCGGGGCTGAGAGGTTTTTGAGACTTGGAATTTCCTGTGCTAAAATCGAGAATGTCCTGCACAAACGGTGATTTCTATCAAAACTAGCTGGGATAGGAGCTGTGACATTGGTGAGGCTAGAGATAAACTCAGTAGACTTTTGGAGAAGAACTGTTCAAGTGTAGGATATATTTGAAAATGTCCAGTATTTTAAAAAAGTTACATGGACCAATATTGCTTGTATGTGGAAAGATGGAGTGGATTTTAATAATATTCAGAAGCTTCATGAAAGCATTTTTTCTGCCTCTTTCTTTCTTTCTTTCTCACCAGTTTTTTGTTTTTGTTTATTTTTTTAAGTAAGCTCCACTCCCAGCGTGGAGCCCAACATGGGGCTTGAACTCACAACCCTGAGATCAAGACCTGAGCTGAGACCAAGGGTCCAACACTTAACCAACTGAGCCACCCAGGCGTCCCTGGATTTTTTTCAAAACAGAAAGAAAATGAGTATGACACCTACTATCATCCAAGATAATGCAATGCTAATTTTGTCAGAAAACCTGATTCTTGTGTGTAATAAAATGAAATAGGCTGGTGATGACTTCTGGAAAGTCCATCTATCACTGTAAAGTTTCTTGTATTATAGTACTGCTAACAGACAGTATTTACTGGGTGCCAAGACCCTGTGAGATCTCTTGACATAGCCCAAGTATGCAAATTAACCATGAGGAAGCAAGAGATTCTGTGTTTTTAGAGAGCTCCTAGGAGTTAGCACTCACTGATCCACATACATATCTGAACATATGATAAGTATATGGATTTATCCGAAATTTAACAAGACCTATACAACCACTAATATTGGAAACGGAAGCTTAGAGGTGAATTTGACTGGAAGGGATAGCTTGAAAATTTTCCCAGAATCTGAGAATTTGTGGGAGTCTATGTTAAATACTGCATGTATACCTTTGTGTGTGTGCTTCTTTCTTTTTATACAGTCCTCAAGAGTACAAGTGATGAATTGTGTAGTTTACTTCTTTTCCTAACAATAATGAATCAACAATGTAAAAAATGAAGTTATTGTAAAATAACTTTTATAATTAAATCAGTGACTTAGTGATTTGTGTGGATCATGTTCCAAATAGAATAGTCTAGCAACAAAGTCCAAATTTCTTAGTAGAAGAAGATTAATTAACCTACCAGTCATCCTTCATTCAAATCGTGCGATGAATATCCTCTTTGCTCTGTGTCTCTCCTAGAATGGAGAAAGATTCCATTATTCTTGGCAGATAAAAAAAAGTGTTACAGATTTATGTTTTTCAAATGCATTTATTCATAAAACTGAGATCCGTGAGCTTGAAGAGCAGGTTTTAAGAGACCATATGAGTTGTGAGAGCATTTGCCATGTCGCACACGGTAGGTGCCGCGTCTTCAAGCTGTTCTTCAGGGGCAAGCAATTCAGGGCCCAAAATGGCACCAGAAAAGTTTGAAAACATCAAGAAGTGACAGAGCAACGGAGCATAAAAGTACAGGTTCTTAGAGACAGTCTGAAAAATGGGCCACGTGCCATGAGCCTCACATTCATACAACCCCCAGACAATTTCTTTCTGGGAAGCATGAGCCCAGAGAGCGCTGTGGCAACACACTTTCTGGCAGCTTCTTCACTTGGCTGAATGAGGACATCCAAAAGGGAAGAAAAGCTGAACCACAGAAGACTAAAGAGCCCCCAACCAATTGACTTGTTCTCAGAATATGCCTAGCTTTAAATTCCTGCTTCTTATTGTGACTTGCTTCTGCATTCTTTCTTAATCCCCCACAGTTACTTGTCTAACCTGACCTACACTTCTGTCAAAAACCAGCCTAACTGCTTCTCCTGAAAAGAGTCTGAGGAGATTCCCTCAAGTAGTCATTACTTCTCCTTCCCAGATATTTTCACAGGGCTCTCCAGACACCTTTGTTACAGCATGCATTACAGATAGCTTAAATCCATTATTCGTTATACGTGTGTATCTTCCACTGAAGTGGAAGGGACTGTTTTTTAAAATTATAATATTTACAACAGTTCTACTATCATAGAATAGATTTTAATAATACTGGTGGAACTGAAATAATATATGGGAATTGGTTGTTTGAGTTAAGGTCTCATTAGAAAAAAAGAGCTGGTAGACTAGTCCTCAGAATCTGTTGAACACACACACACACACACGCACACACGCAAAGGAAAATGAGCAAATAAAATATATACTTGAGCTATTGGTTTAGTTTACTTATCTTTTACTCCTTCTATATTTAAGCCGCAAATTTGAGAATGCAGCTAATTAAGACGACTGATTCGTGGGTTACATATTTTCTTTTTGGAACGTGAAAGAAAGGAAAGTTAGGAAAGTAACTACTCAGATGTAAAGTTTAAGCTAAGAAACCCAAGTTTCGAACGTATCTTTGTCATTTGTTTAAACTTTAACTCAACATTATCAAAATGTTTACCAAAAGTGCCAGGGTTGTAAATGCAGTCAAATGTCAAAGTTTGTATTTTGCTCCCATCCCTTCTGTACCCATATAGGAAAAATGCTGTTTAAAAAAGCCTTTCAGTTTACATTTCCAAATGACTTCAGAATTTTAATGACTGGTTAGATAAATTGCTTTTAAACTATAAAACTTTGCATTCCAGACCAGAAATCATTGTCACACATCTGCTTTATGATAAAAGGATAGAGTTATATCAAGATCAAATTACGTTACCCTTTTCAAAACTGCTAACACGAGGGTAATTACTATGTTTCTGTTATTTTCTTTCTCTATCCTGCCTCTTCATTTCTTTACTTTTCTTGCTCTCTGTCTCCCAGGTCAGCAAATGAAATAAACACAATTTTGTGACTACCTTCCTGAATCAATATAAACCTTTCCTAGGAATCAAAAGCATGAGACAAAAAGCCTTGCAGAAAGTATTTCACTTAACTACTGGAACCGTTTTTTATATATGTGTATTGTATTTCTAAATTATATTTGAAAAATCTATCATTTCCCCTGTACATTACAAGTTCTTGGTAATAGAGGTCAATGTAGGCAGGTAATTTGTTAAACAGTTTTAATGAGACACAATTCAGATACTATAAAAATCACTCATCTAAAGTTTAAAGTGTAAGTAAAGTATAAGTGTTTAGTTTATTCACAGAAATGTACAACTCTCATCACAATCTAACTTTAGAACATTTTATCACCCCTAAAGGCAACCCTGTACCCAAATATCTTTCTCTTCCATTCTGTCTTCCAGTCCCCAGGAACTACTAACCTATATTTTGTCTCCATAGATTTTCATGTTTTGGACATCTCCTATAAACAAATAATACAATATGCAGCATCTTAGGACTATTTTTTTCACTTCCCATAAAGTTGACAAGATTCATCCATTTTGTAGTACCTCATTTCTTTTTTTGGACAAATAATCTTTGTTGTCTGGATCTACCACAATTGTTTATCCAGTCATCCTCTGATATAAGTTGCATCCATCCTTTGATGGTTACGAATAATCATTAGTGTACGGGTTTTTGTTTGGGCATATGTTCTATTTCTTTGAGGCAGCCCAATTATTCAGAGAATTTTACAAGAGTGTTCATGATTATAACTCTAGTTTGTCGGGAATGTTATAAAGAACACATTCACAAAGAAACACTGTGAAACTTGACTCCTTTTTTCATACACAGCTGGATTTAGATATCCTATATAAAATGTGAAAGTGTGTAGACAAAACATTCAGTGTTACAGCGATAGTGCCATGATTGGTTATATCGTTAACAAAAGAGTAGAGTTCAAAAGTAATGAGAAAGAACAAAGCAGACAAATTAAATTACAATCTACTTCCCTTTTTTCATGGGCACTGACTTGGAGATATGGCTAGATGGACTGGAATAACAAAGTTTTCATGAAATTGGTTGAATTGCGTCTCCAAAATATGCATGTCATGAATTAATTAGTTAATTATGAACAATAAAGAAAAAAAGAAACGAAGTCAGAAACAGAACAGGGCTTATTCAGATTTAAAAATTAACATGTGAAGGGACATGATCCACAGTTAACCTAAGAGACACCTGTGGTCACAGCTCAAGAACACAGTTATGTTTGGGGGCATCTGGGTGGCTCTGTTGGTTGAGCATGTGACTCCTGATTTTGGCTCAGATCATGATCTCAGGGTTCTGAGATGGAGCACCGTGTCCATCTCTCCACTCAGTGGGGATTCTGCTTGGGATTCTTTCCCTCTGCCCCTACCTCTGCCCCTACCACTGCTTGCACACAATCTCTCTCTCTCTCTCAGATGAATAAATAAATCTTAAAAATAAAACAAATAAAATAAAACAGCTCAGTTACATCTGGAGTCCTGATATCAATTTAGCCATGACCACTAGGACAATGGCCTTGTTGGAGCTGCAGTTTCCCTTCAAAATGAAAACACTGGACTGGAAAATTATAAATTAGTCAGGTGGTATCCACACCCAATGGCTTTAGTGCCAGGTGTTTAAAATTTCTGAACCGATATCCAAAATATTAAAAGATAATCCAAACAGACAAGTCTGTTCCCCACTTGACTCTCCCAAATTCTTTCCTCTTCTCCAGAGCTAGATCATTTACATATTTATACAGTTGGTTTGTGTGAATCTCAACACAGATTCAGAGACTGTTACAACTGGAATCTCAGTAATCATTGGGTCAGCGATGCAACACTCTCATTTTACTGATTGCAAAAACCAGTTATGACCTGTGCAAGGACACATCCCAGTGACTGGGGACCCAACCCTGGCCATGGCGCCTGGCTCCTCCAACACCGTCATGACACTCTTCCAAAGGATTCTTGGGAATCCACTGATCCAAAGGTCTGTAGCTGCAACCCTGTCTCTACCACAGAGGACTATAGAGACTATAGATTTTTTTTAATAGAAACAAAATATCGTTTACTAACTACCTATTAAAAATAATAATTTGTTGACAGACACTAAGGTTTTAAGTAAAGGTTATCACCTGCTAAATTCTTCCTTTTTTCAAACACCTGGAACATCAGTCAATGCATCATTCTGAATGAAAGAATGGATTCTTTCTTCAATCATTCATATCATGCAGGGAGGTTGATGTAAATATCTATCAATGATTTTTTTTTCCTTCTTAGAAACCCTCAGCTATGTCCTTTATTGATGCTATTGCTATTGAAGAAAAGAGCAGTAACAAATTACTTGGCTTTGAGTAGTCACCTTCCCATTATTCTCTCCAAGGTCTCATTGTGTTTCTCCTTCACAACAAATTCTGTCATCTGTAATGACCAAAGTTACTGAGGTACTCCTTTTTTATCTGTATGTACCATCTGCCTTCTTAAGCTAAAATTCTCATTCTTTGGGTAACTGAGGTGCCCACAGTGTTTAGCACAATGCCTGGTTCTTGGTCAATACCATTTGCTGAATGAAAGATATTGATACTTATACCAACAAAGACTCTATATAGGAGACAGTGAGGAGCTCCCTGATTTTCTGCATTTCTGTGAACGTCTGAATATATGTAGATATGAAGATTGACGTCCAGATATTTCAGATGTTTCTAGGTCAGCCTGGGGACAAACTAGTTATGTTCTTATTACTAATTTCTATATATGAAGATGACGTTATTGACTTACATGTGATTATTTTTTTTTTTTTTTTTTTAAAGATTTTATTTATTTATTTGACACAGAGAGAGAGATTACAAGTAGGCAGAGAGGCAGGCAGAGAGAGAGGAGGAAGCAGGCTCCCTGCTGAGCAGAGAGCCCCATGTGGGCCTCGATCCCAGGACGCGAGATCATGACCTGAGCCGAAAGCAGAGGCTTTAACCCACTGAGCCACCCAGGCGCCCTTACATGTGATTATTAATAGTGTGAATTATTAAAGTCCTAAAGTACAACTTTAATGTCCAATGAATGAAGCATATCTTTATTTAAAGGCATAGGTCAAAGAAGGTAACTCTGGAATTAGGCCTACATTCAAATTTAGGTCTGCCAATTCTAGTCTACTTCATCTTGGGTAAGTAAATTCATCTCACTGAGTCTCTGGACTTCAGAAATATAGATATTAGATATAATATTTTCTACACGTTCCTGATACAGTATGAAAATATTCAACCTGTTGCAAATGTCTTCATTTATTGCAAGAATTAAGCTTTAATAATGCTACAAAATTAGTGACAGTCAGCATTGAATACAGTAGGTATCTGACAGATGTATTTATTTTTATTATTATTGATCCATGGCAACCTCAAAGAGTCACACTATATAAACAAATAGTGATTATACCAGCCTGGTCATGCTGTGATCATATGGCCGCAGTGTGAGCAGCACTGAGATTTTTAAATTAGTCTTTATCTGCCCTGTGGCCAAGGACTCCCTGTGGACAGACAGGACCTTGGTAATGTTATCATCTCTTGCCAACCTTTGTCCAGGCCAGCAGAGTGGGTTTCAAAGTAATGCAGCTATGATGATAAACGCCTGGCTTAGTTACAGAATTCTATTATCAGCCTTCCTGGTTTATGTTTTGCCAAATACAGCATGAAAAGTAGGAGATGTAGTGAGTCGCCCATCAACAGAATATGTTCAAACACAAGCTATGCAGTAAACTGGAAGGGGACAATGTGAGCAAGGTTCGGTCTTTGCTGCTTTGTTTTTAAACTCAAAGCACATTAGGGTTAACATTTGGGGGATCACACGTGCTCTGCAGTCATTGCTCATAGGTGTTATACTTTGTTGGAAGTCGTCACAATATCACTAATTGATTCCTTGGTGTGGCATGTGTTGAGGAAATCCTAATCAGAAGCCCAGAGGCTCCTGTAAGACTAAGGATTCTGTTATCTCTGACTGCTCTTGGCACTTAAAAATTTCCAATGAAGTTTATAATGCAGTATCTTGCCAGATTCTCTGAAGGAGAATCTTTTGAAGTACTTTCTATCTCCTAAGGACTGGCTGATCTCTTACTAAGGCGCGTGCTGACAGACTGCTCTGTTACTCTTCAGTGTTCTCTTACTCACCCCACAGTGAGGCGCTTTGATTTTCTTCTTTCAGATAAGGTCAAGAGTCAGTTTGCCCAGGATGCTAGAGAGCCCTACATTCTGGGGATAATTTTCACTTTCGTGTTTTCTGTCAGCCTTAAAAGCCCACTCACCTTTTATACATTTATCCCTAAACAACAAACTGAGCACCTACTATGGGTTCCAGTTCTTCACTATAGACTCTGCAGACTGTTAGTGTTGTAGGAAAATGAGCAATACTCACAATATATGTGATAGATGTTGCAGGAGGTAGAGAAACCTAAATACTAAGAGTGAGGTATAAAGGAAGTCATTTCTCTTGGCATGGGCAAAAGATAGATTCACCAAAGCTTTGTTCAGGAAGTAAACACCTAGCAGGATTTCTTCATGTAAGGATGAGGGCCAAGAGCTCAGCTGTCTCTGAGGCCAAAACCCACAGATTTCTTGCAGAGGCAAACAGATCAAGAACTTGGGCACAGCAGGTTGAGTACTGGAATTGGCTAATAAAACTGGATAAAGTACACCAGTTGTTCAAATTTGGGGAATTTTGCAAGCTGGTTGACAAACACAGCCATTATTAAATATCACATAATATAAAGTTATAATCAAATAAATCATGTTAAAAACAGAGATAATATCCAAACCTTGTAATTTCCCAGTTACTTTCACGCAACTCTTATGAATGCTTTTGAGGTTATTTATGTCCACTGCATATGAATGGTAAAAATACTGAATGATGGTGTGCTACTGCGTGTCTCTTTCTGACCTTCATATGGTGAAATCGTGTTAGTAGCTTGAATTTGGCCATGGTGGGAGCATTTATGGCAGGAAAAATCTGCAAACACTACAAATTGAGTTTGTATTTATTGTTTTATTGATCATCTGGGCTTAAGAAAGTGATGGAGGATATGTTTACGCAGATTGCACTTAAAATATGTTGTAGTTATAGCTGTTACATTGTAAATAGAGCAAAAAAACTGAGTAAGGATACTTCCAGTATTATAAAACCCTTTACTGATTAAGCCAAGATGCTTAAGTCATTGACTAGCAAGTGAAGTTCCAACATGTGCCATTATTGTTCATGTTCATCTTAATCAGTAATGTAAATAAAAATATCATTAACATTCACATCGAGAACTAAAGCTGTTTATCAGTTGGAATCAGAGCTTGGCTCCAGATATAACAACAGTTCAGCAAAAATCAACTGGCTAACTTGAATTTATAAAATTATTTCATGTTTATTTTATTTGTAAACTGTGTGCTATGCACGTATATGATGTACATTTTACATCACTGAAATATACTGAACCTACATTTATATACATGCACACACAAGCATATGTATGTGTGTGTGTGTGTGTGTGTGTGTGTGTATTATACATATACCCTAAGCAGGTTGGTAAACACTTAACAGACTTACCACTGTGTACACGTGTTATTGCACTTAGTATACCAGGCAGAAAGCTCAGCAGAGGTTAAGGGAGACATTTAAAATAATTTAAGAAAGGAAATTACATGTCTATCTACATTTTGGCAAACTCCATTTAACTGAAGTAAGGATTGAAGACAAGAAAAAATTTAGAAGACAACTCATTTAGTTCAGGTAAATAAATATTGAGGACCTTAGGTTAAATCAGAAAACAGTAAGAGATGATCTGAGAGACACATTCCAGTTAGAGTTGTAAGAACATGGTGGCTGATTAACTGTGAAAGAGGGAAAACTGAAGACCACCTCAGATGTGCAGCTCTGAAGAGCAGACAGCAAAGTAATTAAATAGGTGAACTAATAATTTAAAAACCATACACACATGCATGCAAACACACACACACACACACACACACTCACAATTTTTGGGAAAGGATTTAAGAGCTTAGTATAGGACCCAGTTTGATATACTTAAGATATTTAAACAGAATTACCTGGCTCACAGTTGATGATAAGAGTCTGGATGACTGGAAAGGGATTTGGTTTGGGCTAGAAATTTCGTAGGCTTGGAAAACATATGGTGCAAGAAGACATGAGTTACAAAGGGAGGCATGAAAGAGAAGATGAGAATACATTCAGTCAGTAGAGCATGTGACTCTTGATCTTGGGGTCATGAGTTCAAGCCCCACATTGAGTGTTGAGCTTATGAAAGAAAGAAAGAAAGAAAGAAAGAAAGAAAGAAAGAAAGAAAGAAAGAAAGAAAGAAAGAAAGAGAGAGAGAGATAAAGGAAAGAAGGAAGGAAGGAGAAAGAAGGAAGGAAGGAAGGGAGAAAGGGAGGGAGAAAGCAAGAATATATACCACAAAAAGGAATGGAAGACAAGATTCAAACCTTGGAACCACCCATATTTAATGGTGAGATAAGGAAGGAGCTTGAAAATGGAGATGGAAAAGAATGAAGATGAGAAGAGAAGCAGGAGAGAGTGGTGTCTCAGAAATGAAAGTTTGAAAAAGTTATAACCACAGGTATCAGTGGAATGAAGAGTCAAAAAAAAAAAAAAAAAAAAAGAAATCCAAAAAACAAAAACTGGTTTTGAGCACAGTGGGCTGACATTAGATTATCTACCGTGCCAACTCCAGTAGGATCCTGTTTCAGTTATCAATTGCTGCATAATAAACTACCTCCAAAATTAGAAGCTCAAAACAACCAGTTTATTATTTCTCATGATTCTGAGGTTCGGTTGTATTCAGCCTGACAGCTCTGCTCTACATGGAGCCTACTGGAAAGTCCAAGATGACATCAGTCACATGAGGCTGCTGAAATGGCTGGAAGCCCCTGGGCCTCCCTCTCTCCCTTTGGAGTGTCTCATGATCCAGGGACAATTGGCCCTCTTTAAATGGCAGCCAGTTTCCAAGATAGCAAAATGGGAACCTACAGGGTATCTTAAGGTCTGTCTCACACATCCCACAACATTGCTTCTGCCATGTTCTTTTTCTTTTTTTTAAAGATTTTATTTATTTATTTCACAGAGGAGAGAGATCACAAGGAGGCAGAGAGGCAGGCAGAGAGAGAGAGGGGGAAGCAGGCTCCCCGCTGAGCAGGGAGCCCGATGCGGGCCTCGATCCCAGGACCCTGAGATCATGACCTGAGCCGAAAGCAGAGGCATTAACCCACTGAGCCACCCAGGCGCCCCTTCTGCCATGTTCTATTGGTCAAAGTAAATCACAGGTCTAGCCTAGGTTCAGTGGTGGAGACCATACACCTCACGGCTTGCTGGAAGGAGGGGTATGTATGAACAGGGATAGGAGAAATAGTTGGTGACCATCTTTGTTGACACTCCACTTGTTCTTTTTTGTGCAAATTGAAAATTTTTAAGTCTTGCACTCCCCCCCTTCTTATTGTAGTCTAGGCAGCTCCAGGATTAATATGATGCCCCATTCACATACAAGAGAAATGGAGTGAGTGTGTATATCTAAGATCCAAAAATGAGCTCATACCCGAGTGTATGTCTTAGGAGTCATGAAAATGAATATCTACGACTAATGGCAAGATCTGGATTAGGATGTGGGAAAGGGGCCAAGGAAGAACGAATACCCCAGAGATCCTCATCTATATAAATCTGCAGAAACACAGAGCTTACTAACTTTCCCACCTACAAGTCTGGGTACAAACGTCCTAACAGCCTCCTCATTCCATCTCTTTGCTTCAGCACAGACATCTTTGGATCACTTGTGGCCACAAAGTATCAAATAACTGAAAAGGGGAGAGGGGACTTTTTGTATTAACAACAGGCTCTTTGTCCACACTCAGTGAGGAGAACAATATCTTAATATGCAGAGAAATATTGTAAACAGGACAACCTTTTGCAAGACAAGTTTTTAGGACATATGTCGGCCTTGTTATGTATCTATGCCATATCACGTAGACTAGTAGGTGAGTCTTCGTACTGACCATGCGTACACAGATGATTAGACTTTTGTGTTTTGTTCATGCATTTCTAAAGTAGAGTAAGCTCTGCGTATCTAGATATGTAACTTGAATCACTTTTATTTTCCATTTTTGGCTTTCAAATGTGCACACGTGGGCTGATTTTATTACTTAGCATCATTTCTTAGGAGTAACTAATTTCCCTGACAATAAACAAGTCCATAACACAAATGATTTGTACATGTAAGTACTGCATGATGTATGAAGGCAAACAGGCTGAAAGTCGTGATAAAATTCCAGATCCATAATTATAGTGGTTTAATTGTAGAGTCCATTTGTTGAAGTCCTTAATTATCATGGTTGGATATAGCCTAGCTGGCTGCGAAATCTTGAGCTACTCAGTTTAGGATTATGTCAGGACTAACAAATTTTTACACACACACAAAAACCACTTTTTATATGTTGTACAAACAAATCAATATTCATGTATAAATTCATAACCCTGAATTTTATGAAAAGCAAACCTTATTGGCTGTGGTCTAATCTGTTCTGGCTGGATGTGAAACTGTGAGCTAGTAATTTAACTGCATTGGAATGCATTTTTACAATTTTCAATTGTAAAAAAGTGAATAGAAATAGATTATTCCAGGGGCACCTGGGTGGCTCAGATGGTTAAGCATCTGCCTTCAGCCCAGGTCATGATCCCACGGTCCTGGGATTGAGCCCCGCATCGGGATCCCTGCTTGGCAGAGAGCCTGTTTCTCCTTCTCCCTCTACTGTTCCCCTTCCTTGTGCTCTCTCACTCTCTCTGTCAAATAAATAAATAAAATCTTTAAAAAAAGAGAGAAACATATTATTCCAGTGGTCCTTTCCCAGCTCTAAAATTCTACCATTCCTTGGTTCTGAAAACTATTTAAAAGTAATCAAACATAAAAACAATACAATTTCCAAGAACAACTTAATCTTTCTACAGTATACACATCTAATTCATTTTATAGGCCTCAGAGGATCAAACTATCAGCATTAGAGGATGAGAACCTCATCTTCACCTAAGTCCCAATGAATCTTGCCCAAAACATCTCATTTTTTGACATAGGAATCTTAAAAGGCAAAAATCACTATCCAAACTTTCACATGAAGAAGATAAAAAATCATGACTTTTCAGAGGAAATGTTTCCACCACAGTCTCAGTTCACCTGCTTAGAAAGTCAGACTGTTGTAGATTTTAAAAGTGCACAGGTGCTCACAACATTTAGCTTGATTTTCATTTGTTACAAAGACTTTCATTCTACTCTCATTGATGCTGATAGCTTTTGCCATCTTTTGACTACTACCAACATAATTTTTTTAATGAATTTGTGTAGAACAAAAAAGGGGAGCTTGCATACTGACAAAAGAAAACAAGGAACTGGCCATGGAAAGAAGGAGGCCTTCTGTTGGAGAGCCTCCAAATCTGAACCCATCTGTTCAGGGTGGCATGGAGATGAATAGCCTCAAGAGACTCTAAAGTCACGCAGAACTGAGTTTGAATCCCAGCTACGCTACTTATTAACTTCACATTCTTGGGAGAATTTCTTCCTAACTCTAAACCTGCTTCTTCTTGGAATAATTTTAGCAGCAGTATCATAGGCAGTTATTGGTGGGAAAATAGATTGAAGGGGCCTAGCTCTGAACTTGACATATAGTTCATGCTCAAATATTTGCTGTTGTTGTTATTCTAAGTACTACTACTACTACTATCATCGATATCATCAAAGCTGATCCAACTGATCTTTCATTAAAAAGTCAAATATCAATGAAATAACCATGAATGCTGATAATGTAATATTTGTATACATCTAATCATCATTATAAAAATCATTACTTTTATTTTTTGTTATTTTATTTTAGTGTCATACCAACCCTTAACAGATCTACACTACTAACAAATTTGACTACTTCAGATACATCATATAGGTGGAATTATACAGTAATTGTCTTACTATGACTGGCTTATTTCACGTCACATAAAATCCTCAATTTTATCCCTGCAGTTGCATTTTACAGAGTTTCCTTCTCTTTAAAGTCTGCATAGTATTCCCCTCTGTGTATAAACCACATATTCTTATCCATCCGTCAGTAGACACTGAGGTTTTCCCACATCTTGGCTACTGTGAACAGTGTTGCAGCAAACTTTGAGACACTGACTTTAGTTCTTTTGGATCAATATGCAAAAGTGGGTTTGCTGGATCATGAAGTAAAAATATGGGCCACACACTGCCAAAATAATGCCTGAAACTAACCCAGGATTTTGACTCAGAATATATAAACAACATTTCTAGATCAATAAAAACAATTATCAAATAGAAAAGTGATTGAAAAACATCAGGTATTTCCCAGAATCAATGCACATGAATCATAAGCCTATGTAAAGAAGCTTAGCCATATACCTATCAGGGAAAGGAACTTAAAGCAGTAATAAAAGTCAATTTTATATTTAGCAATAGTAATGAAAGTTAAATTAAAACCCATCAATATGGGGTGCCTGGGTGGCTCAGTTTGTTAAGCCTCTGACTCTTGAATTTTGTTTAGGTCGTGACCACAGGGTCATGAGATCAAGTCCACGTTGTGCTGGGCATGGAACCTGCCTTAGATTCTCTCTCTTCCTCTCCCTTCGTCCCTCTCCTCCATGCCACACCCCACCCCCACGCTCTTGTGTGCTCATGCTCTCTTCTCTCTAAAAACATAACAAATAAACACCTATCAATACTATGTGTGTCCTACCATGAACGGGATTGTGACTGACATGCTTATGTTTGTTGGTTGATTGGTTTTGGCAATTCTAATAAAGATGAACATGCTCATTGGCAGTTATTCATTGAGGTTGACAGGGAAGCTACCTACTGGAACTCAAAGGAAGTATTTCTTCTTTTTTTTTTTTTTTTAAAGATTTTATTTATTTATTTCACAGAGGGAGAGAGATTACAAGGAGGCAGAGAGGCAGGCAGAGAGAGAGAGGGGGAAGCAGGCTCCCCGCTGAGCAGAGAGCCCGATGCGGGCCTCGATCCCAGGACCCTGAGATCATGACCTGAGCCGAAAGCAGAGGCCTCAACCCACTGAGCCACCCAGGCACCCAGAGGAAGTATTTATTAATTGAGCAATGAAAACATATATTTTAATGTTATTATCCATTAAACTGAAGTGATTCCTTTTACTCAATTTTATCTCTACCATATATCACAAAAAAATATTCAAAAAGGAAACAAAACAAAAAATAAAAATAAAAATCATTACTATTCACATGTTTGCCTATGGATGTGAAATGGAGAAAAGAATCAGGGATAACTATTACTTTCTAGGAATTAAAAAGATAAATCACTACAAATCTTTGTGACACAAGCTATGTCAGTAAGTCGAGGTTTTAATTTTATGTGCAATCAGAAAGGACTAGTGAAAGAAGTGTGTGTTAACAGCAGTGCATGGGAGGAATCACCATGGTGTTTTTCTTTAGTAAAGGAAATTCTCTTGTAGAGATTAGACAACTACTCATTATGTAATTGAATTTTCTGGTCACTAATGCAATATATGATTCTTGTGAAAATTTTTAATATAGGGAAGCATACAATCAAATATTACCAAAAAAATGAACTATCCAGAGATTATTGATATTACTCTTTTTTTCTAGATGTTTTCTATTTCCATCTTTTATTTTTATAGTCTTTCTCTGCATAATTGGTATATATACTATTTTTAAAATACTGCATTCTATCATAATTTATCAAAATTAACATGCTTGATTATTTAAAGCTATATAAAAATATAGCTAATATTTTATTATGAGTAACATTCTGAAAAAAAGCTCTTTTAGATTTAATTATATGCCTAACTGACTGTTTCTCTAAGAAAATTCTCTTAAGGGAGTTGTTGGGACAGAGTTGATCCTATTTAAGGCTGTTGACAATCCATGACAGGACTATTTGGAAGTTTCTTTGAATTATTAGAACAATTTGGGGCTGGAAAGGGTCTTCTAGATTACTCCAGCTCATATTTACCTTTTCTTCCTCTGAATGTCTACCAATCGCTACATAAGCATATAGGGTATTGTGTGTCCTGACATTTAAATATCTCATGCACAGGATTCTTATGTCTAGAATAGGGAAGTTGTGGTTTGTAGATAATGTACCATAAAAAATCTTAAATGCATCACTAGTTACACACAGACCTGTGTTGTGTAGTGTGCACTGCATCTCTCTGGTGTGCACAGTAACTCAATAAATACTGAGAGAAGTTAGAGAATGAAGACAACTCCAAAGAAGGAGAGCCAACTGACGACAGGAAATACTTAAGTGAGGACTTTTCAATACCTGGTAATAACAGAAAAGAGAATAATACTCTGGTGGGATTTTTTGGCAAATGAGATGTAGTGAAAATGCCCTAATGATACTTTGCAGTTCTGTTTTTCTGCTAACCAAGAAATAATATGCCCGTTTTTGGATAAGAAAGTAGACTTAATTCTACTGATGATACTTAATGTCAGAAGAATGGATAAAGTAACTAAAGGGAGAATACCGATAGTGAAGGTAAAATCTAGGATCCAGCCCTCAAAACTTGCAAATTTTACAGTAGAGATTAATAAGGAGAAGCAAGAAATGTGTAGAAGGAACAGTTCACAAGGTAGAAGGGCTCATAAAACCTAGCAGAGGAGAATATTTTGAGGAAAACATAGTCCGACTGTATCAAATGCTGCTGAGAATCTGAAGAACCTCTCTTAAAAAAAAAAAAAAAGAAGAAGAAGCCAAGTGGGATTTGGGAACGTGGTAAGAACAGGTAAGAACAATTTCATGGTGTTGGAGGCAGAAGCCAAATGAGAATGTACGTGGATGGGTAATGAGGAAGCAGAGGGAGGACATACTGATGCATTTTCCATAAAGTTTGGTGACAAAGGGGAGAGGATGAAATGGAACCCTAATGGAAGGGGAAGTGGATCAAGGGGACTTTTGTTTTGTCTATGATGATGTGCATTGTCCCTTTCCCTCCAAGAAGGATTTGCAGAGAGGAGAGAGCAGTGAATCAGGAGGGGTGGGTGGTAACAATAAGTGATGTCCTAGGGACAGGGAGGAGGGAAGTGAAGTCCAGTGGTTGTAGTTGTGTTGTGACCTGCTCCAAAAGCGCTGCCATGGAGAAGTGTTAGTGCAAGTTTTTCAACCGTAGAAATGTGCTAATTCTTTTTTTTTTTTTTTTTTTTTTTTAAAGATTTTATTTATTTATTTCACAGCGGGAGAGAGATCACAAGGAGGCAGAGAGGCAGGCAGAGAGAGAGGGGGGGAAGCAGGCTCCCTGCCAAGCAGAGAGCCCGATGCGGGCCTCGATCCCAGGACCCTGAGATCATGACCTGGGCCGAAAGCAGAGGCTTTAACCCACTGAGCCACCCAGGTGCCCGAAATGTGCTAATTCTTTCCCAGCTTCTAAAATCCTCCATGTGAGAGTCAGCGAACCCTCCTCCCTGCACGTAGTCCAGGCGAGGCCTACAAATTCCATTTATGAGCATGTGATAGTGAAAGGCTCGGCAGAAGGGCTGTGATAAAGATCAAAGCTGAAACAGGACTGTTAATATTGTGCATACCTTTTTTACCGTTCCTGGAGAAATCACAGAAGCATCTAGGATAAACGTGAAGCAATACTAAACAGACTCTAGGTCTACAGCCTGAGAGTAAGCAAAACAAATGTCCATCATATCAAGATAATGTAAAGTACCGTGGACACAGAACAGATGGGAAACCAATGCACTTTGTCTCCGGAAGCATGGCAACTCTACCTATTCATATAATCCGGCCAACATCTTCCCGAAAACACAGTCCATGAAAATATATTTACTCACATTTCAGATAACCTAAACCAGAGCCTCAGGGGTTTCCAAAAACCCAGCAAGTTCCCCTCTTACTAATGCCACGGAGAGGGTTTCTTTTGCCGTTTAAAAATGAAATGAGATTACGTATGTGAGGGTACGTAAACCAGTGCCTGGTACATGGCAGGCTTTTAACGATATGCTAATTAAATCCAAACCTTTACCCCAAGGGAAGTAAGCCAAGGAAATAAGGGACTATGACATTTGAGGCTTTTTGAGAACTTCTGTGGTTAGGACTCTAGTAAAAATATTTCATTTGATTTTATTTTTCTATTAAGGAGACATAATGGTAAATATTTCATAAAGTCATAGTACTGGGGAGAGGAGAGTGAATCAACAAAATGGGACTTTTCATAGATTTGAATTGAACTAATTTTTGAGCACATGACCCTTGGTACAGGCTAGTGCTCTTGGTTAGACTGAATGGTAAGTAATACTCATTGAGTCCAATTTATAGACTTGCCTTTCTCAGAATGACACTTTAGTCCACATATTTGGACTTCGCTTATCAGGAACAAGTTGAAATGAAAAGCACTAATCCCTATTAACTATCAATTTCACTTTGGAAAAGTGTTCAGTCAAATTCACCTTAATGAAAGTGAATGAGAAGGCTTCTTTATAAATCTGAAAATATGACATTAATAAGCCTTGACAGTCACTAAAATTTTATGAGGGACTTTAATGCATATTCAAACTATTGTCTATTATATATGCTTATATTAAATACGTACTTCCAACTGTTAAAATTACAGCTAGAATATATTTAAAGGTTTTAGGGTTTTAATGAAACACATCTCTTTTCAGCTTGTAGCTTATCTTCTGATCTACTTGCTGTAGACTGTGTGCTTTAAATGACTGCTTTTGTGCCAGAAAGTATTCTGTTCTAAACAATGTACTTTCATTGCCATGATAGAGTTTATATGATGTCATGGACTGTGGGTTATATTAGTTTTAAATTACTAAAATATGACTATAATTAATTGTTTCAGTGTATTTTTTTTTCTTTCAGAGAAAGGACAGAAAAGTGTATGCATCATGAGCCAGGGATTTACTGCTGACTTGGATGCATAGTGGAAATTATACTCATCAGGAGGAACAGTGGGGACATGAGAGAGAGACAACAAAGATCTTGGGAAACCAGCCCCCCACATTTGCTCTGACTCAGGAGTCTTACCAGAGGCAGGGGACCATACATCCACCCCTCAGCCTACATGTTAGTAAAAGACCTTATACGTAGCTTGATAAAAAGGGACCCAAAAGATAAAGTGACAAGCCTTCAAATCACAAAAGTTCAAAACGTTCACAGAGTTCTATGAACAAATGGTGTCCTGAGACCAGATGCCACTGTTTCTTCAACATTCCTTATTAAGAGAAAGATGACCTCACTGAGGAATCACTGTGTTAACTCTATTCTCCAGTCACAAAGGATATGAATCATCGAGGCACAAAACACTTGAGTTCCCTGTCTTGCAGCTGCCAACCTGGCGTGAGCTGAGCGACATCTTCTTTGAAGTTATCACCTCATCAGTATTCAGTTGGGCTGCAGCTTTCCTGGCATGCCCTCTGCTCTTGCAGAGGCTCACACTGAGAGGGGAGGCACCTGATTATAAATGAGAGGACTGAAGGATCTTCTTTAGATGTGACAGTTTGAAAAGAATGTTTGTGGAAGTGGTTACTTGAGAGCAGCCTCGAGGGCAAATTCCAACAAAATCAACTCTAACACTTAAAATTAGAGACAAAGATTATTTAAACAAAGTGAAGTGACCATGGATTTGGATGTCTTGGAAGAATTTAAGGCATCTTTCAGTAAGTTTAAAGAAGTTTGATTATTTTTCTATAACTAGAGGGAAACACAGTGGGAGAGATCACCTATTCCATCCTCAATTTCCTCTCCTATGAAGCAGTAAAATTGCTAAACACATGACAATTAAAAAAAAAATCTCATCCCTGAAAGCTGTTACTTAGCATCTAGTGACTTAAATTACCAGGGGGAGAAAACCGTACATTTAAGGCAGTTAATACTCTAAAGACAATCAGCTCAAGAAGAAATAAAATATTCTTGTATTTCTCCGTATAGTTTCTCAGACGTATTGGATGAAAATACCTCTGAGGAAAAATATATATTACTTAAGGGGCACCTGGTTAAGACTCTGACTCTTGGTTTCATCCTGTGACTTTGGGGTTGTGAGATCAAGCCCCGTGGGGGGCTCTAAGCTCAGGAGGAGTCTGCTTGGGAATTTCTCTCGTCTCCCTTTGCCCCTCCCCCTTGCACACATGTGTGTGCGTATGTGTGTGTGTGTGTGTGTGTGTGTGTGTACCTGTCCTCTCTCTCAAATAAATAAATAAATCTTTAAAAACACACAAAAAGAAAGATATTACTCAAGCCATACCTACAGCAGACCCACTGGTCCACTCTGTGAAGATAGATGATATCGAGAAAAAAACTAAACCACAGAATTTAGGATTCTCTCCAGTATCATTTCAGACACAGAATGTGATTTGCATTTACTTGCCTAATAAGAGCTTGTTGTAAGAGTCAAACCATGTTTAACTGGCAATGTACATTTTACTGTTAATTGTCAAACAGTCTCAGCGTGAGATTGAGTGATCATTTCACGTTTAAACCATAGAGAAAAAAAATCTCCACTCACACTGTCTCCGTTTGGAATGTTCTGGGATATCCGGATGACTTAAGAAGTCCTCTGTTTCTTTCCTATCTGCTTCCCCTGTCTGTCTTTTTTTTTTTTTAAAGACTGTATTTATTCATTCATTGATTCATTCATTTTAGAGAGAGCGAGCAAGTGAGCGAGCTGGGGGAGGAACTCTCCACTGAGTGTAGGGCTCAAGGTGGGGCTCAATGTCACGACCTTGAGATCATGACCTGAGCTGAAACCAAGAGTCAGATGCTTAACTGACTGAGCCACCCAGGCACCCCCTCCTGCCCATCTTTGCTCACCATACCCGTGCTCCCTATACTTCAGCAATCTCCAGCCTCCTGCCATTATTGAAGCAATCTTGATCCCACTCTCTTCAGAAGGAACACACCTATTGCTTCTGCTCAGACCTTTTCCAGTTTGTGGGTAACTCCACTGCACCTTTCATCATTTGGCCCACACCTTGTCATGGGTTTTCACAGATTCCTACAAGAAGGACTAATCGTTCCTCTCCTTTCAACTCAGTGCTTGGTGCCTTTATTAGAGCATTTGCCATATCCTACTCTAGTTATTATCGACAAGGTCAGCTACCACGCTATTTTCTTCTCCTCTTGGGGCCAGCTTTATTTCGATAGTGATGCATGGTGTCATGTCATGATGGTGAGGAGTCAGTTGCATGGAATCAGAATCTTGAAAGATGTCCAGACCCCACCCACTCCCTATGTATCAGGGGAGTAGTTCCTGGATGGTGTCCTTGAAGCCTCTATCACTAGGTCTGAAGTAAGGAGGCCTCTGATGGACCCAGGGAGAGGAAATTCCTTAGCATTCCAACACACCTCTGCTAAGACAGTCTCTAAGTTTCTTCGAACTCAGTTCTTTCATATGCTGTTTTGGGAGGGCATTACAAAAGTGGGGGTTTGTTTACTTCTACAAGCCTTAAAAATTGTGTAAGGCACTTGGTTTTGAAGTGCGCACAAAGCTGCTAAAAACCATTTGGTTTTTGACCTTTTGGGGTTGCAGCTAAAATTAACATGGAAAGTTATTTAGAGAAACAAGTTACCGCCAGGCAAGAGCTCTAGAGAAAACACCCTAAGTTTCCCATACTCTCCAAGTGGAATTTGAGGGCATGTAAAAATTGTCGCATCTCCCGAGTGGGCAGAAAGTCAGAACAGGTGGGCCTCCATAGTGTCACCCTGCCTGAAGCTGCGCAGCAGAAGGAGGTGGGCTGGACAGCCCTTTCAGTGACTGAAGAAAAGCTCGCAGCTCCATGAAGCATCTATCCTTAGGTGAGCTGAGTCAGAGCAAAGGCATATTAGAGGGACAATCAGGAGTCAACACTAACCTTCAGGGTGAGACAGTGTGAATTAGGCAAATGCCCCCTGGGCGCCATGCAGGGCACGGACTGGAAGCAGAGTTCGGGGAATACAGCAGCCCAAACACGTCCCCCCTGCTGAGCAGCATTACCTGAATGTGTGATGTCTTTCTTTAAAATGAGTATCTGTCAACATATTGAGAAAACTGTAATTGATTTTATTCCCAAAACACTTTTCATAACTTAGGATAATATTTCAAAAGCAAGAAACATAACCAAACATAACTTCATTCAAATATCCGTTAAATACTTATCAGCATTCTCAATGTGAGGAAAACGTTGAGAATTCATCCTCCTCTCCATGGATGGCATGGAGATGACTCCCAGTGTCATAAAGATCTTTAAGATTTTTGAGTTAGTGCTGCAAAATAGACAGACAGCCTTCATAAAGCCACATGTGACTGGCTGACATGTAGTGAGCTGTCATAAAAAGTCCTTCTATTAGCAATCTGTGGCATGTGTTTCTAAAATAAGAGTTCTTTGGAAGTTGATACTTCTTGGAGGGGAGGCATTCTTCTTTTTTTTTTTTTTAATTTATTCATTTAACAGAGAGAGATTACAAGGAGGCAAAGAGGCAGGCAGAGAGAGAGGAGGAAGCAGGCTCCTTGCTGAGCAGAGACCCCGATGCAGGGCTCGATCCCAGGACCCTGAGATCATGACCTGAGTCAAAGGCAGAGGCTTTTAACCCACTGAGCTACCCAGACACCCTGTGGGGAGGCATTCTTAAGCGTGCACTTAACAAATTGGTTACTCTGCCCGTTTATAGCCTGGGGCAAGAGGGCTAGCATGATTTCCTACCTGAGGGACGCTGCCTTCTTCACTGTGTGTAAATACGCTAACCCCAAGATCCTTGTTACAGTAAGATCTATACATCTTTTCTTTTTAAAGTGACTTCTCCATCAGATGACTTTTTAAGAAAAGTATTTATTTTAGAGAGAGAGAGAGCGAGTGGAGGGAAGAGTAGAAGGAGACAGAATCTCTAAGCAGACTTCCTGCTGATGGCGGAGCCAACACAAGCCTCCATCCCAGGACCCTGAAATCATGACGTCAGCCAAAATCAAGAATTCTACACTCACCTGACTGAGCCACGCTGGCACCTCAAGATCTAAAGATCTTTTTAATAAGTTGCTGGCACATTTTAGTCAGTGTGTCATATTTATACCGAGTCCCATATAAGCTTTGCCTTAATGATCTCTTAAGTTTTTATAACTGTGATTTTGGAGACTAGGAGAAATTGGGCATTTAGTCTGAGGAAACTCATCTTCTCTGCACATTTTTACAATAATTCACCAGAGAATTTCAAACAAAAGTACATATTTTAGTAAGTCCCCTTTCTTATAATAATATGATTTCTTTTTAACTCTGATACTGCGCTAAACTCTGGCAGATACTTGCTTATCTCCATCAAATGGCTATGGACCAAACTGGTTAGAATGGGGAGGGGTTGGGAGAAAATGATTTGCTAATTCCTTACAGTTTCTATACATGAATTTATGTTCTCTCTCTCTCTCTCTCTCTCTCAGACAATTCTTTAGAACACACCCTCCTTCCAACGTACGTGCTTTTTTTCCTCAGTCATCAAAAATAAATCTGTACATATTAAGTAACTATACATTAAATTATATATAAGTAAATATATGAAATATAAGCCATCCATCCACTATCATTTTTGTGCCATCCCACTCTGTTTACTCTCATTTTTACCATTTTTGTCTGTCTTCTCACCACCTGGCACCTCCGATCTTCCATCCGAGATCCTGTGTATTCCTTCTGAAGGGATGGTTTTCCTCCCAATGGTAAGCTCCACTACTAATAGTTCTTTTGGCATCTGTTTGCCTGAAAATATTTTTTTTCATTTTAATTTTCTAAAGGCACTTTCACCGTGTATGGAATCCTGCTGGGCAGTTATTTTCTGTCAGCGCTTTGAAAATATCACTCAGCTGTCTCCTGTTTTCCATTGTTTCTGTTGAGGTTTTAATTTAACTGTCATACATTAGAATATAATCCCTAAAGTTTTCTTAACCTTCTGATTGCTTTTCAACTTCCTCTTTGTCTTTAGTTTTCAGCAGTTGCTGATGTGATTAGGTGTGGATTTTCTTTTGCATTTACCTTGCATGTTGTTCAGAGTCTTTTTGAAAAAAGGTTTTTAAAAAATGGCTTTTTGTCTTTCATCGGTTTTGTAAAAACAATATTCATCATGTCTTCAAATAGTTCCTTCCATTTTTCTTCAGTCCTTTAGGATTCCAACTATAATTATGTTAAACATTCTCACCCTGTCCTCTGTGTCTCTTGTGGTTTCCCCCCGTTGTCTCTTTGTGCATCATTCAAGATACCTTAGCTCTTACACTAAAATTCTTTCTCAGTTGCTTTTAATTTATTCTTAAACCACTCACTGAGTTCCTCATTACAGTTATTTTATTTTTCACTTCTAGAATTTCTGTGTATTTTTTATAGTTAGCAATCTTCTCCTGAAAATTTTAATTCTGGCTATTATCACCTTATACACAGTATAATTATTTCAAAATTTTTTCTAATATTTGGACCCTCTGTTGGTCTTTTTTTACATGTCTTAAACCATTTGTGCTGCAATAACAAAATGACACAGACTGGATGGCTTCTGGACAAATTTATTTCTCATAGTTCTGGATGCTAGGAATCCAAGACTGGAGTGTCAGCATGGTTGGATGAGTGCCCTCTTCCAGGTTGCAGACTTCTCACTGTATATTCATGTGCAGGGAGGGGCTCTGGAGCTCTGTGGGGTCTCCTTTATGAAGGCACTAATCCCATTCATGAAGGTTCCATTCTCATGATATATAATCACCTCCCCAAGGCCACACCTACTATTACCATCAACTCTGTTGGTTTGGATTTCAGTGTAAGAATTTGGGAGGACACAAACATTCAGAACACAGCACTATGATTTGTTCTTGCTGCTGGTTTTCAGTCATGCTGTTTTGTCTCCTCATTTGTCTGGTTATGTTAGGATAATTTGATGATGATGATGATGATGATTTTTTTTGAGAGAGTGTGCATGAGTGGGAGGGAGGGGCAGAGGGAGAGAGAGAGACAGAGAGAGAGGGAATTTTAATCAGGCTTCATATGCAGTGTGGAGCCCGATTTAGGGCTCGATCTTGCAACCCTGAGATCGTGACCTGCACTTAAATAAGAGTCAGATGCTTAACTGACTGAGCCACCCAGGTGCCCCAGATTATGTGTTTGAAAAGTAGCTTGGAGAAATAATTTGATACCATATATGCTGTCATGTTCCAAACATGTCATCTTATTTCAAAGTCTTTTTGTTTTCCTTCTACTAGCTGCATGGGACACTAAAAATCTGGGATTGCCTCAATCCATCTGAGGGACTGAGATTAGTTGGATCTGGGCTCTGATTCCTGGGACGACCTTTTTACGTCGAGTTCACTCTTACCCCAGGGTGGGGCTCTTCACTTAATAAATGAGAAGTCATTCAATTCCTCTTCTTTGGAGGTTTCTGAACTCCAATCCCCATCTCCTGGTCTATACCATACTGTCAAAGTGCCTGATTCACCTCTGAGTACTTTGTCTCTCCTGTCTTGAGTGGCATAATTAGAGGGGAAAATCAAACCCAAATTCCAGGTTTACCTCACTGAGGCTCTAACCTTTCCCAGATTCTGGTCTGATAAATTTTAACTCTCTTTTCCCACCCTCCAGCACTTTCAGAATGCATGAGTTTTCCCCCAGGTTCTCTAGATATTCTCGTGAGAGTTTGGTCCAAATTATTTTATCTATTCTACTAGATGCAGAAATGCCTTCTATTATATTTTTAATTACTCTCATATTATTCAAATATCATTTATGATCCCTCATTTTGAATATCTCACCTTTGATTCATTTTAAATTTCTGTTATAAAACATGTTCCTAAAGCCAAGGCATTTTCATACACAAGAACAAATGAAATTTCTTTCTTCATTTATAAAACTGTGATCAACAGACAGTGAATGTATTTTTATAGAAATAGGTTGCATTTCTAATTATCCAGAAAATCTATTAATTGGAAATATTCAACAGCGGCAACCTGATTTGAATGTCCATACTTGGATTAAGACTTCCCACTCACAAGATGAGTGACTTTGGGCAAGTTTTTTACTTACATGTGTTTCATTTTCCTCATATATATTATGTGATAATGACACTTCCTTTCATCAGTTTTTAGGGTTTAAATAATGTACTTACTGCATTTTATCACAAAATAATAAAAATCTCTTCTTTTTCTAGTACTGGTAGTTTGCTATTCTTTTTTCTTCTTGTGGCTCTCTAAATGATCCGTTGTAGGAAATAATTTGTATTTTGACCATTGCTTCAAGATAATTCTCTGTCATTATTTTCAGATCTAAGTGAAAATGAACGGTAAACACATTTATTCACTATCTGGATTTTGTCTTCACAGGGCACATCGGTACTAACAATACTCTGAAGTATTGTTGCAATTTCCCAGTGTTCTCTCTCTCATCAACTACATATAACTTATGAAAGCCATTTTTATTTGCAGGATCTCTATTATTGTATTGAGGCATTTTTTTAATAGAAGAAAGGAAAGAGTACAATTTTATAATTCATCACTTTTTAAAACAAAAGTGGGTAAACGTGGTACAGGTCACAAAAGTTTGTAGGTGATACATAGGTCTCCAGATTTTAGAAATTTCAATTTAGGACATGGTGGGGAGCCTTCTTCATCAAATTTAAGAATGCTTTGTGGACTTCAGATGGTAACAAAGCTTAACAAAATAATATTTACCCAAAGTTTAAGAATAATTAGAAAAATCTACTTTATATTTTTATCTTTTAAACAATTTCACGAACCATAGGGAAATATATTCTAGTTATAGAAATTCTTGAGCTCTCTCATTAATAAGTTTATACATTTGAAAAGCAGCATAAACAGCAAAAAAACCCAAAACCCCACTTTGTACTCTGACTAAACACACAAAAATAAATGGACTCATACTGAGTACTAACTACATACCAGGCACTAAGAGCACTTTTACATGTAATCTGTCATTTGTTGCCCAATACAAATTTGTGGTATCTGACTTGTGAACTGTGCAAACGGATAAGATCATAAATAAATATAGAGATAACTTCCAGACATAGCTGTTTTTTCACATCATGCCTTTCCTGGCTCTTCCCTAGTTTTATTTTTGTTCAAGTCAGTCACATGCCACCTAGTGATATTATAAAGAATTGCAACTTATTATTTATTAATATACATTTTCCTACAGTGGATACTTTTCCTCTAACAACCTTCTTCTTTTTTCCTTCTTCTCTTTCTCTCTATCCCACCCCGCCCTACATGCTGAAAGGCAGTTAATTATGTGGTAGCAATGTGTGCTTAGCCATTGATGCCTGCTTGCCCCAGGCAACTCCAACAGAAGTTGTGCTACTAATTAATAGATAAAATCTCAGCTTTGATGGTCACAAAGAAAAAAGGAACTGAGAAGAAAAGGAGTCAAGAGAAAATTTAAGTAAAAGTAAATATACTGAATGTCGATTACAGTTAGACAAAATACAAAAGGAAGTAACTTTTCATGTATTTTGACCTTACTGTGTGTGTAATATGTAGCTGTATATCTTGTGTTATTCTTCCCATCCCTTCAAGAAATCCTAATTATTTAAACATTCTTAAATTTAAAATTTCTCTCAAAGGAATAAAAAAATCTTGTCTTTGCTTAATACAATTTAAGCACAGTGTTTCTGAATTTAGCTGCCTTATCTCCATCTTCCGATTTTTCAGCATCAAAGAAGAGAACCTATCAGATTACAGATTGAAAGAAAAAAATGCTATAATTGCAATATCCATGTAATGAGGTATCCATGTAATGCCATGTATATTTTCCCAAATATTTCATATTGACTCTCCTTAAAAAAAAATAAAAGGTGATTCTACACTGAGCCAGTTAACTTACCTCATGAAAAATAACAAGGACAAGAATTACTACTTTGTGCTCAATGACTCAATAAGAGTATAGTAGTAACCTCAGGGTATGGAATCTTAAAGTACTTTTTAAAAGAGCATAGCCTTCAGGGCTTGCTATATATCAACATACCATGAGAAAGCTACCTGTGATGGGTTATTTGGGGGAGTGCCTTTGTTACCCAAAATACCTCTCCAACACCTTAGCTAGACTTACAGATTTTTTTCATTTAGAAATTTAGTTTGGGGGCGCCTGGGTGGCTCAGCAGGTTAAAGCTCCTGCCTTCGGCTCAGGTCATGATCTCAGGGTCCTGGGATCGAGGCCCGCATCGGGCTCTCTGCTCCGCAGGGAGCCTGCTTCCTCCTCTCTCTCTGCCTGCCTCTCTGCCTACTTGTAATCTCTCTCTCTGTATCAAATAAATAAATAAAATCTTTAAAAAAAAAAAAAAGAAAGAAATTTAGTTTGGGGCTATGTAGTGAAAAGGGAGTTTAACGTGCAAGTGAGCCCACGGTAACAGCTAATGGATGTACAAAAAGGATGAGTGCCTCCCTACCTGCATCACAGCCTTTCTTCAAGTCTCATTTCATCGGTGTCTTCGAGTCTGAAATGAAGCGGAAAGAAGGACACAGTGAAGAGTGGGAAAGTGCACCAACGGGGATGCCTGAAAAATACTCTGCCTACTCAACAGTGTTTCCTCAAGGGACCTTCATCCCTCTTGCGTAGTTTAGAACTGAAGACTCTTCCAGAACTTCTGTCCTTTAGTTTTAGACATGCCCTAGATGAACAGAGGGCGACAGGCAAATGCCAGCCTCTGTCTATGTGCAGAGTGACAGGAAGAGCTGGGGGCCTGCTGACTTCCTGTGACCGCTCTCACAGTGGGGGCAGATGTGAGGAGAATGACAAGAGCATGGGACCACAAGTCCTCTCCACATTCCTGCCCTTGGCCCCAGATCTTGCCTTGGGGTTGATATGGCTGAGTCACTGATGACACAGTCCTCAGAATAACAATGAATAGCAACCTTTAAAAGGAGTATTGTAGGTCTAGGAGACCAGGAAGAGAGAAGCAGATTTAAGTCTCAGAATAATGGGAAAGAAGTATTAACACCGCGTCTATGATGCCGATCATGTCATTCCACACAAGTTTCCCTACAATTTTCTTTCTCACAAATGGCATTATTTGTCTCTAGGAAGATGAGCAACAGTTTATGCCAGCAAAATACATATTTTATATATGTGTATGAGCTCTAAAGGTTGTTCAACCTCTAAGAGAGAAAACATTATGTGCATTAATAACCACTTATACTAATTAACAGAGAAATGAATTACTTAATATTTTTAAAGAACAAATGACATTATAAGGAAAATAAATTATTTTATATAATCATAGTGTTTCCTAGCCTATCTATCATCTCTCTTGCACACACAAAAACACCATGTCCACAAACTTCCTTTTTCATCTTCAGTATTCTTCTAAATAAGCAGACTTCACAGGCCTAGTCTTGATGCCAAAATGAACCCCTTTTATTTGTTGATTGAGATCTGGCTCAAGAGCCAATGTTTCCTGCTGGGTCCGTACAGAAGGGGTATTCATATTTTATCCTAATTTATTCATTATCAAACATCAAACCTTTGGAAGATAAAACAAAAACGGAGTGAACAGTGCCAGGAGAATTGACTGGTTTGTTTTCATCTTCACTCTTAGATGAAAGAAATCTTCAGTAGTACTACTCACTCTAACAATACACCATCCAGGTAATTGGGGGCAGGGAGTGGGGGAAATGACAGGCCGGGCCAAACCAACCTTCTGCATTCACCGTGGCACACGATAATCTCCAACTTCCAAAAGTATCTAATGAGAACCTGAGAATCCATGGCATCATATTAGTTGACCCAATCTTGCAATTAAGTATCAAAAATCCCCAAGCTATTTGTGAACATTTACAAGTTACACACCCAGATCTCTACATATGCAAAACAAAAGAGCCAAGCCATACTCTCCTTCTGGGAGGAAAACTTTAATGAGGGCTCTGGCCAAGCATCAGATTTTCAGTTTCTGTGTCAGTTCTGCTGCTTTGAGATGGCAGTAATAAGGGATAAGTCACATATTCTTATCTATAAAAAGAGATATTACCTTCCTCAAGTGTATATGAGAAGATGGATGAAATCATAATGTTAAAGTTGTTTACAAATGTAAAGTCATATATACAATGATAGTATTGCTTGCACAAATCTGGTAAAGCAGCCAAGACAGCAACGTCCTCTACTATAAGGAGCCTCAAGTGAGAGTGGTTGCAAATCTGTTGGGATTTAACAGATTCCAAATGGGACATCCAAATGGCCAACAGATACATGAAAAAATGCTCCACATCTCTTGTCATCAGAGAAATACAAATCAAAACCACAATGATATACCACTNTTTAACAGATTCCAAATGGGACATCCAAATGGCCAACAGATACATGAAAAAATGCTCCACATATCTTGTCATCAGAGAAATACAAATCAAAACCACAATGATATACCACTTCACACCAGTCAGAATGACTAGAATTAACAGGACAGGACACAACAAATGTTGGCGAGGATGCAGAGAAATACTATTACACTTTTGGTGGGAATGCAAGCTGGTGTGGCCACTCTGGAAAACAGTACGGAAATTCCTCAAGAAGTTAAAAATAGAGCTACCCTATGATCCAGCAATTGCACTATTGGGTATTTATCTCAAAGATACAGATCTAGTGAAAAGAAGGGGTACCTGCACCTCAATATTCATAGCAGCAATATCTACCACAGCCAAACTCTGGAAGGAGCCAAGATGTCCTTCAACAGATGAATGGATAAAGAAGATACATACATTCATATATACAATGGAATATTACTCAGCCATCAGAAAGAATGAATACCTACCATTTACATTGATGTGGATAGAACTTGAGGGTATTATGTTAAGTGAAATAAGTCAATCAGAGAAAGACAATTATCATATGTTCCTCTGATATGAGGAACTTGAGGGGCAGAGTGGGGGGTTGTGGGGGGTAGGGAGGGAAAAATAATGAAACAAGATGGGATGAGGAAGGAGACAAACCATAAGAGACTCCTAATCTCACAAAACAAACTGAGGGTTACTGGGGGGTGGGAGGGTAGGGATAGGGTGGATGGGTTATGGACATTGGGGAGGGTTTGTGCTATGGTGAATGCTGTGAAAGGCGTAAGCCTGATGATTCACAGACCTGTACCCCTGGGGCAAATAATAATAATAAAAATAAATTAAAAAAAACAGAGAAAGACAATTATCATATGGGTTCACTCATATGTGGAATATAAGAAACAGTACAGAGGGTGCCTGGGTGGCTCAGTGGGTTAAAGCTTCTGCTTTTGGCTCAGGTCATGATCTCAGGGTCCTGGGATCGAGGCCCGCATCGGGCTCCCTGCTCAGCGGGGAGCCTGCTTCCCCCTCTCTCTCTCTGCCTGCCTCTCTGCCTCCTTGTGATCTCTCTCCCTCTGTGAAATAAATAAAAAAAAAGAAAAAGAAAAAAGAAACAGTACAGAGAATCATAGGGGAAAGAAGGGAAAACTGAATGGGAAGAAGTCAGAGAGGGAGACAAACCATAAAAGACTCAACTCTGGGAAACAAACCGAGGGTTGTGGAAGGGGAGATGGGGGGGATGGGGAATTGGGTGATGGGCATTAAGGAGGGCACATGTAGTGATGAGAATTGGGCATTATATGCAACTAATGAATCAATGACCACTACATCAAGAACTAATGATGTATTATATGTTGGTTAATTAAATTAAGAAAAAGATTAAAACAAACAAACAAAAATGGAGGTGCTTGTTTGATTCTGGATCATGGAAGCAGATTGGAGCCATTGATGATAACAATGGTGGTTTTACATATGGAACACATAATATGCTAAGCCCTATATAGAATCAATTAAAAATAAAGAAAGATAAATTAGAGAAGAGTTTTTTTAACATATGAACAAATATTCACTGTTTTATTTGATTCTTTCAGCCCTCTAGGATTAATTTATCTTGAACAGATGTCAATTTCAACAAGACATCAATTTAATATTTATAGAAATAAAGACTAAAGTTGATTTTTTTAAAAAGGTACACAATTCTAGACAATCGAAGAATTAACTATAGTTTACTAAATAAAAATGAATATACATCTTTTTACTTTATATGAATTTATATTTATATGAATATAAAACTTTTTTTTACTTCCATGTATTATAAAGAAATGTACACCAATATACATACTTACATATACATACATATGTATTTCTATACTTCACACATATATGCACATATATATACATATATATATAATTTATATGATCACTGATTGAAATGTAGATATAGTTTTCTTCCAAATACCTTAAATATACAACACTACTTAGAGCTTTTTAACTTTATTTTCATTAAGATTAATGATAATTTTAAAACATTTTAAGTATGTTAATTGGAAAATACAGTGGTATAAATATTCTCAAAGAGAACCAGCAAAAGTGCTAAAAATAATGGATTTGAAATAATTTCTGTTTACTTTTTTATCTATTTAATTAATTAAAAAGATGTTATTTATTTATTCAAGAGAGAAAGAAAGTAGGGGGAGTGGCAGGATGAGGGAGAGGGGGAAGTAGGCTTCTCACTTGGAAGGGAGAAAGATGTGGGGTTTGATTCCAGGACTTTAGGATCATGACCTGAGCCTAAGGCAGATGCTTAATCAACTGAGCCACCCAGGCACCTCCAGATTTATTTATTTTAGAAAGAGGGGGAGAGCGAGAGCAAGAGCGAGAAAGAGCATCAGTGCGTGTGAATGGGGTAGGGGCAGAGGGAGAGAGAGACAGAATCTTCAGACTCCCAGCTGAACATGGAACCCCACCACAGGGCTCCATCCTAGGACCTGACATCATGACCGGAGATAAAATCAAGGTTTGGGTGCCTAACAGACTTAGCCATCCAGGTACCCCAAATATTTTCTGTGTTGAAAAAGCAGGTGAATACAACTGTGTAGCAGTAGAGTGTCCAACATATTTGCTATTTTATTTTATCTTTGCCTTATTTCATGGATGGGCCTGTAACTAATTTTTACCCAAATGTTTTTGGGTACAGTGATTTGGTCTTGTCTCAGGAACACCAGTGATTTGATGTCTCTCTCCTGCCTTCTTTTCCTTCCTTTTCTTTCTGACTTATTTTGAGAGTAGCAAAACTCTTCCAAAGCCACTGAGAAATAGTTTGTCCTTATAAAATCACAAAACATTTCCTGAAATACTAATTCCATAGTTACTAAATATCAATATACCAATCACCAAAAGGGATAAAAGATTCAATTATTTTCCAAAATATAGAGGGGAAATACCAGAAGAACTTAAGAGGATTTTACTTATATTTTTCTCCCTTGGAAGAAAAATGAAGGTTGATTCTTAATTTGTTGCTTCTGAATTAAAAAATATTTCTAGGGGTGCCTGAGTGCCTCAGTAGGTTAAGTATCTGACTCTTGATTTCAGCTCAGGTCATAATGTCAGCATTATGAGATTGAGGTCTGCATCGCATTGGGCTCCGTGCTCCATGGGGAGCCTGCTTTAAGATTCTCTCTCCCACTCTCCCTTTGCCCCTCCCCCTAATTCTCACTCTCTCTCTCTCTCTCTAAAATAAATGAATAACT
The DNA here is from genome assembly GCA_002007465.1 of Ailurus styani. Lineage (NCBI taxonomy): Eukaryota > Metazoa > Chordata > Mammalia > Carnivora > Ailuridae > Ailurus > Ailurus styani. Next base: position 524,464 of record LNAC01000880.1, read on the forward strand.
CTTAAAAAATACATTTCTAGACCCTCTTTTCTTTTTTTAGAAGTTGGGCAGGCACAGAGCTTCTGTTTACAGGTTGTATAAAATTAGAAATATGGGTATATATACTAGGAATAAGAGATACATGAATAAAACTAAGAAAATTAGAAAACCAAATTTACTCAAAGAATTTGGTTATGGGAGCACCTTTTTATTTATTTATTTATTTGACACAGACAGAGAGAGAGAGAGAGAGAGATCACAGTGAGCGGAGAGGCAGGCAGAGAGAGAGGAGGAAGCAGGCTCCCTGCTGAGCAGGGAGCCCGACGCTGGGCTCGATCCCAGGACCCTGAGATCATGACCTGAGTGGAAGGTGGAGGCTTTAATCCATTGAGCCACCCAGGCACCCTGGGAATACCTTTTTAATAAAACAACCTATTCTCTGTGCCAGAGACTTCCAGCTTTAAAGCCATTCTATTCCCTGAAAAAATACACTTAATACGAATAAACTTTGTGATGAAGAGATTCCCATACGGTTCTAAATAAAGATTCACATATTTGTGAATACACTCGTCTTATCTTAAATCATTTATAAAAATTCATGCCACAAAATGCCCAATGAAAGTCAAGTGCTTTTAACAGAGGGCTCACATTTTATCACCACCAGTCCTTTGGAAAGATACATTTTAATTTTGGCAAAAATGTTCACAACATTTAAATATTGGTAATACAAAGGGCGAGCTGTGTCCTATATCTGATGAATAACTTCAATGGAGTTTTAAGTTACTACTTGAGTTTCCACTGCCCATTCAGATCACGTTTCCATTACTTTCTGTTCCTGTTGAAATTGATGAACGATTCTAAGCAAAGGAAGTCTTTTGGAGGTACTCTGGAGGTTTTCAAGTCTCTCTTCTCTTTCTTCATTTAGGGCAGTTTCTTCCGAAAGCTAATGAAGCAAACACATTTAGGAAGAAAGACTAAATTCCTGGTGCTTAAAACTTTCACTTGAGAATCGAGAGTTTTGTTCCAAAAAAATGCAGATGGTGAATCTGAGCTTTTCAGTTGAATTCCAAGATGCTTCCACACAGCAAAGTAGAGTGCATGCAATACAAACCTAACATTCTCATACCTTCTCATAATGCCTATTAGGAAGGGAAATTCCAAGAATAAAAACCAGACTCCAAGATCCAGGCTTTCAGAGTGACTACTCTAAATGTGGAGTTGTCTTTCTACAAAAAAAAAAAAAAAAAAAAAAAAAAAAAAAAAAGATTCATGTTTACTTGAGTTATCTTGGTGTGCCTGCACGGTTTGTGATCACCTACATTTTTCTGTATTTGTGGATACCATCCATGTGCTATGGCATTCTGAAAATATTTGATTATACATATGCTTTATCTTATGTACATTCTTTAAAAAGTAACAAAAATAGATTTCATAATTTAATTGTGAGAGTTCTGTTTTAAATTTCGAAAATAATATTGGTTCACAAAAATAATTCCAACACTTTGGAAAGTTTTACAATGAAAACAATTTCCTTTTGCTTTTCTCCAATTCATAACATAATTCTCCAATGTGAAATTCTATGAAGAGTTATTGAATATACTCAGACAGTTTGACTTATATACAAATATAAATTGCTCTATCCTGCATCAAAATAGCTTCTGCGGGCGCCTGGGTGGCTCAGTGGGTTAAAGCCTCTGCTTTCGGCTCAGGTCATGATCTCAGGGTCCTGGGATCGAGGCCCGCATCGGGCTCTCTGCTCAGCAGGGAGCCTGCTTCCTCCTCTCCCTGTCTCTCTGCCTGCCTCTCTGCCTACTTGTAATCTCTCTCTCTGTGTGTCAAATAAATAAATAAAAAAAATCTTTAAAAAAAAAAAAATAGCTTCTGCAAGATTTCTGTAACATTTCACTTGATTTTTCTGAACACTGAACTTTATTTATTTGAAACATTCTCAGCTTACATTACCTATAATTAGTCATTTTGTTTTCTTTTGAAATATCCACACTACTGCTTTCCCAGATTCATCTACTAAAGTCCTATCCATCCTTCCATTCTCAGATGGAGTACCACTTTTTCAAGGACACTTCTGCTGCAGTCTGAGACCAGGGCAGTTGGTTTCCAAAAGGGGAGATTCCTTCCTCCTGCGTAGCACCTATCAGAGTAATCATTTTGAATTTATTAATGAAGTACTTTGATTGCGATTCCTTCACTATTTCAGCATAATCTCTAAGGGGACACATAATATATATGGTTTGAGTTCAGTCGAATCCTCAACAAGTTGTGGACTTTCTGGAAAAAACAAAGAACTTAAGAAATAATTATTAAATAAATCAATGAACCAATGAGTAAATGGATAAAAGTTCTCCTAACAGAATTCCAAGGACAAATTTCATACTATTCAGAATCTCTTCATTACACAGTTTAGATAGATCTTTAAGCTCTCTTGCGTCTTATTGTGGACTTGTTATCTTCCACGATGAGTGCTAGGTATTGCTGATTCATGTTTATGAGGATGGACATGGGATTAAATTCACTATGACAAGTACAAACTTAAAAGTACTCCATCGAATCAGATTTGTGGCAATACATTTTGCAATATTGAATAATGACTGTAAATGAAACACATCTATGAAAATACTTGGGCCTATGATGATAGTCAACAAAAAAGAAATCTCAAGTCTTTATTCAAAGAAATTACTACAAAACAGATGAACATAAGGGAGGGGGATAACAAAAGAGAGAGGGGGAAACAAAGACACTTTTGATGATAAAGAACAAACTGAGGGTTGGTGGAGGAAGGTGGGTGGGGGGTGGGCTAGATGGGGGAGGGATATTAGGAAAGGCACTTGTTAAGATGAGCACTGGGTGTTATATATAAGTGATGAACCAGGGAATTCTACTCCTGAAACCAACGTTGCGCTGTATATTAACTAACTAGAATTTAAATAAAATCTGAAAAAAAATAAACCCATCCAATCTGATCCAAACAGATTAAAAAAAAAAAAAAGAAACTACTAATTGACTCTTTCCTTTGAAATTTGCTAGTCAAAGATCAATAATTACTCTTTGTCGAAAATAGCAACTGTAGTTTAGGGCACTAACCAGCCCCATTAAATAAGGGAAGATAGAGAGTTCTGTAAAAGAATCAGGAAGTATAATCAATTTTTGCCAATCTTGATGACAATATAGATTCTGACAAAAATTAATTGGTGTTAAAACTATAAGACTGTAAGATGAATGGTTCTTGGGAACCAGAAATTTATACAATACCAACTTATAAACTAGAGATTACTTTTGTTTACATGGGAAAAACTTTAATTGTACATTGGTCCTTTTTTTTTTTTTTTAAGATTTTATTTCTTTATTTGACACAGAGATAGAGAGATCACAAGTAGGCAGAAAGGCAGAGAGAGAGGAGGAAGCAGGCTCCCTGCCGAGCAGAGAGCCCGATATGGGCCTCGATCCCAGGACCCTGAGATCATGACCTGAGCCGAAAGCAGAGGCTTTAACCCACTGAGCCACCCAGGCGCCCAACATTGGTCCTTTTTTAAAAGAAATAAGAAGCAAACTAAATCCATGGTGTAGGGTTTCTTTTGGTTTGCATATTTTGGGGCAATAGGGCAGTTTGAATTTAAATAATGATAATATACCATATTAAAACAGTATTATTTTATTTTATTTCTTATTTTATTACTTTTAAAGATGTAATTTATTTATTTGCCAGAGAGAGCACACAATCAGGGAGAGCGGAAGGCAGAGGGAGAGGCAGGTTCCCGGCCAAGCAGGGAGCCAGATGCAAGGCTTGATCTCAGGCTCCTGGGATCATGACCTGAGCCAAAGGCAGACACTTAACCAACTGAGCCATTCAGGTATCCCAAGATACTTATTTTAAATGAAATAATATTATGGGGTATGGAGGAAAATACTGTTATTTTTTAAAGATGCACACCAAAGTTGAGGAATAAAGGCAAAATAAAATATTTTCTAACACACTTAAACTGAGAAGTTTGTTACTAAGAGATCATTATATCAAGTAGAAAAAAAAAAATGACCCTGAAGGACAGGTATGAGATGCAAGGAGTGAAGAACAGAGTTAATGGAAAAGCATACAAAGATTTGCCAATGGGGCACATGGATGGCTCAGTCCCTTGATCATCTGACTCTGGATTTTGGCTCATGTCATAATCTCAGGGTCCTGGGATCAAGCCCCATTTTGTGCTCCCTGCTCAGCGGGGAGTCTGCTTGAGGATTCTCTCCCTCTGCTCTTTCCCCATTCACATGCACTTGCTTTCTCTCTCAAATAAGTAAATAAATCGTTAAAAAAAAAACAAAAACAAAAACAAAGGACTTGTCAAACAACGAGAGTAGTATCTATAGTGGTTTAAAAAAGAAAAATCAGATAAATTTAAAATAATAATAGGTTGGGAATATGAATTATGAAGAAGAATGAAGAAGTTATGTGGGTCTAAAGCGTTGCTACTTAAAAGGTGTTTCACAGAGCAGAAACATTACCCTCAGATGGGAGCTTATTAGAATGTAGATTTTCTAGTTCACTCTAGACCTACAGAATTAAAATAAAATTGAAATTTACTTTTCAACAAGGTCTTTGTGTATTCCCATATGGGCCTTAAACTCAGCAATCATTAATATCTGGAAGCAGAAGAAATATTGTAAACTCCGGACTTTCAATTATTTTTGTTTGAAATAATTTGAAATTATTAATCTAATTAAGCCAACTAAAGAATAGAAATGTATTTCATATTTTCTAAACTAGAAGAGGGAGAAAAAAGAAAAGGGAGTAACTAAAAAGATAAGAAATGAGATAAAAATACAGACAAAGCAAATCAAATAGAACGAGAAAACGTGATATAAATTTAAACAACAGAGTACAAGCATCAACCCTTTAAAAATTCTTGTGGTGCCTGGGTGGCTTAGTTGGTTAAGTGTCTGCCTTTGGCTCAGGTCATGATCCTGGGATGCTTGGATCAAGACCCACATTGGGCTCTAGCCTGAGCAGGAACCTGCTTCCCCTTCTCCCTCTGCCTGCTGTTCCCCCTGCTTATATTCTCTCTTTCTATCACATAATTAAATCATTAAAAAAAAATAAAAATAAAAATTCTCTTGAAAGCCAATCACTGTTTCTCACTCCTCCTAGTCTGGGATGACATGTAGGGTTCCTGCCCAAATGGAAGGAGTTAGAGAGTTTTCCCCAAAATTGTGTCCACTCACTTTATCCCTCTATTCCTACCTGTTGATTTGAGGAAGATAGAAAATCAAGGGTAAAGACTGTGGCTGACATAGGAACTCTTGTTGATTTCTGATGGTGAGTATGGGTTGCCATTGAACCACTTCTTTTATTTTATAGTTGCTCTGTGTGGCTTAGCTTTCTGGTATTTACTCATATTTTTGGGTAATACTTCTAGGTTTTGGAGGTGGTAGAGATTGGGGAGTTTCATTCTCCCTGAAAATTCCAAGAATACTTTTGGATAAACCTCACATATGAACACATGAATTATCCATTGTTGTATAACAACTTATCCCATGATATAAAAGCCTAAGTTAGCAAACAATGCTCTCACAATATCTGAGGGTCAGGGATCATGGTATAGGTTAGCTGAGTTGTTTTGGCTCATGGTCTATCACTGGGTTTCTGTCAAGATGTCAGCCAGGACTATAGTCATGTCAAAATTTGTATGGCACAGAAGGATCCACTTCCAAAATTATTCCCTGTTGCCAGGCCTCAGTTCCTCATGGGCTTTTGAACCAAAGTTCCTAGTCCCTTGTCATATGGGTTTCCTCACAGCATTAATAACAACATGGCAGTTTGTTTACCCCACAGTGAGTGACCGGAGAGAAGGGCACTGTATTTTTTAACCTGAACATGGAAGTGATGTATCATTTTGGGCCTATTCTATTTGCTACAAGTGAGGCACTAAATCTAGTACATAGTTGCAGGTATTGGAATTAAGCATTACCTATAGAAGAAAGGAGTATTAAAGCATATGTCGATGTAGTTTTAAAACCACCACAATGTACATGAAGGACTATAATATAGGATGATGACTACAGATTGTACTTTTTCACTAAAAAAAATGAAGATACAGTTATTATAGTAATATATAAGATGGCAGATAAGACCACATTTGTTCAATAAATTTCTTTAATAATTTTATATTCTTATTAAAAAAGAGATTAATGTTCATTATATTGGAAAGTATAAGAAAGTATGAGTAAAAAATGATATATGCTCCTATTTTGACAACTGCAAATAACTCTATATTTAGACCAACCCAATACCTTTTCTTCCAAACACTTTTATATACACATAGTTTTATATGCATATGTATGTGTTGACAAACTTCTCTTACTCACTCCAGAAGAAACCTGTGTTTCTTCCCAATGGTTTATAATTTTGCATATTTTCACATTTAAAGTTTTCTTAGTCCCTGAAAGAGAGTGCTGGCTTCTACTTAAACATAAATCTGAAAGGCATATTGCTCTGTTTTTTTGTTTTGTTTTTCTTTTTTTTGTAGAAACTTGATTAATTTCCAATGGCATTGTTTTCCTTATTAAAGCTGAATACATACAAGCTGATTGGTGATTTTGGCTGACTTCTTTTTAAAAATTGGGTTAAAACGGCAGATTTCCTTTTTTCCTTTTTTTTTCATTCCAATGTGGGTTTACTTAAGAGAGACCTATCAGAAAAAGAAAGCCAGAGCAAACAGCCAAAGATAATGCCTAATCACCATCTATCATAGTTAAGCTTATGACAGTGCTAATCTTGTGGAGCACTTGGGAGCTGGCAGTTTTTGGAAGCCTCTCAGTTGTACTTTGCCCATTGTTGTAACATTTTCCAGCATCATTCTCCAACGCAGAGGTTTTTTTTAGGATTCATTTTTTTCTTTGCATTTGAAGTGAATCCATTTCAATTTTGAAGGAGAATCATTCTATAGCAACTGCTGTAATCAAGATCCCCGATGCCTGAGTATGAGTCAGAGTGAAAATGTAAATACTATCCAGCGTCTTCATATTTCGATTGTGGGTCCATTTGCTTACATGTGTCCTTCCAGAGGCATATATACAGTGCTATGCTTTTTTGTTGTCATTGATTTTGTTTTCACATACAGAAAAAGAAAAAAAATTTTTGAATTGCCTATTTATGAAGGGTAATAGATACTAGGAATTATCTTTTTTTTTTTTAAAGATTTTATTTATTTATTTGACACAGAGAGAGAGAGATCACAAGTAGGCAGAGAGGCAGGCAGAGAGAGAGGAGGAAGCAGGCTCCCTGCCGAGCAGAGAGCCCGATGTGGGCCTCGATCCCAGGACCCTGAGATCATGACCTGAGCCGAAGGCAGAGGCTTTAAACCGCTGAGCCACCCAGGCGCCCGATACTAGGAATTATCTTGAGCTGCTTGTAGCAGAGACTTGGACTTGTATTGATTTCAGATTCCTTTTCTCTCACACAACATGAGCTGGGATGGCGGCTCCATAACGTTATCAGGGCCCAGGTTTCTAATTTAACCTTCTGAGTCTACCATCCTTAATGTAGAGCTTCCATCCTCACATTCATCACGTGATCACAAGATGGCTACTGGGCTGCCATAATCATTACTGGATTCCAGATAGGGAGATAAGGAAAAAGAGTAAAGCAAAGGATCCCCTGGCAGTCCCAGAGCTCTTAGAGAACTTTCCCCAAAGCTCCCTCAATAAATTCCACTGACATATTATTAGCTACCACATAAGCAAGGGAGATTAGAAAATGTAATTTTGGAGATGAGCACATTGCTCCTCCTAATGATACAGAGATTCTGAAAATAACCAAGAAGTGGGGAATAAACAGTGAGCAGGTATATAAGTCATAAGGGGGAAAATCTGAATTTTTACCGTGTAATTCAAAGGTTAGGAAAACTAAGTACTAAGATTTTTTTCTTTTTTTTCTTTCTTTTTTTTTTTTTTTTGAGGATAGATGACATGCAATGTTACATTAGTTTCAGGTGTTCAACTTAGTGATTTTACACTTTTTTTTAATTTTTAATTTTAATTTATTTATTCAATTATTTTTATTTGACAAGTTTATACATTACTCTGTGTTCACTACAAGTGTTTCTTTCTTTATTTTTTTTTAAGATTTTATTTATTTATTATTTTTTTATTTGACAGAGAGAGAGCCATCACAAGTACGTGGAGAGGCAGGCAGAAACAGAGGAGGTAGCAGGCTCCCTGCTCAGCGGGCCTAGATCCCAGGCCTCGATCCCAGGACCCTGAGATCATGACCTGAGCCAAAGGCAGAGGCTTTAACCCACTGAGCCACCCAGGCGCCCACAAGTGCTTCTTTAAATGCTATCATCTTTAATAGTTGCTTGATGGTCACGACTTCACATAAAACTCAATCCACTCAAATGTTGAAGTTAATTATGTATTATATCACTATTGCAATAGCACATATTTAAAAAATTTAATCTGTTATAAAGATGAGGTTAGGATTGTTTCATTTGAACTTGTTAATACTATGTATGTTCTAAGTATCTGAAGAAATCTGGGCTGTGAAAAGTGAGGCTGGCTATGTGACTGTTAACAACAGTCCTCTCCTTTCTAGCCCATTCTTCTAGATCTTAGTGCGTATCTCTGCAACTGGATTCTGGAAGAGAATAACCAAAAGAGGATATATATCGAAGAGGAAGTAAAATCACAGCACTTTTACACTGGTGCAAGACTTCACAGTAAAAACAGAGAACGGCTTTTTATGTATGTTATTTCTAAAAAATAAAACACATAACACTTCTGTGAGCTGGACAGGTACCCTTATCCCCATGCCACTGGTAAGGAAAACCATTCATTCTAGAAGGATCAAATAACTTGCCCAACACCATCAAATACATTGCATGGTCTTGCTGAAGAATTTCTTGAATACAGATCACCTTACCACTGCATGATTCTTACAAGAGGAAATAAAACCCCCCAGTCATTCTCTCTCAGAAGAGGACACTCAAGACAAAGTCAGGCATCTGAATTCATGACCATTGAGCGATAGGAGGACAAGATCATGAAAGCAGATGCTCTTGAATTAAGGGAAAATTAAGCCCACTGTGCTGATAGGTTTGGGAGCTAAGGAAGAGACAGGTTATATCTACTTGAGTCTCATGACTTTTTCAGTCTCAACAATCATTTGGAACATATATGGAGACGGTATAAACATGGCGTATCAGGGACAGAGGTGGTAATAGCTACTCAAACAGGAAATAACCAGGTAATATCATTACCTGGATCACATTTTTATTGCCTTAAAATGCAGATCTCCAGAATGAGAGACTTTTAGAGTCCAAATTTCATTTGATAGAGAAAACTGATTGAAAATTAATTAAGTGATTATAAAGACAACTATTGTCATTCATTTTCCAGAGGGAAACTGGATAAGGAAAAGTAGCAACATTTTTCAGTGGAGCTGAAAGTTCAACTTTTATAAGGCAATACTTGTTGCCAGACTGCTCTATAAAGACAACATAGATGACTTATTAGTTACCTCTTCTAATGGACTGAATACAAACTTTTAACATCTGCTCTTGTCTTAAAGCTATAGACTCCAGCTATAGACTCCAGTTCGTGATGTTCACATCACAAACAGACCTAACATAATTAATCAAGAAAACAACTCATCCTTGGCCACGCATCAGTCACGAACTGCCACTGTTAAAATGCAAATACATATTCATGCATAAACAGGAGGGCAGACAGCATCATTCTCTTGTTAGACTAAATCTTATAATGAATCCTTGACAATGACTATAAAAATGTTTTTTATACAGTATCTTGTGCCGTATTTTGTGTGTTGGGAACTTGGAAAGAGTATAGAGAAAAGTACAATAATGATTCAAAGGGCTAAAAAAGGAAGATAACTGATATGAATGAGCTATTTATTTAGTTTTAAGAAAAAAAGTTCCAAGAATACCTAATCTCAGATCTTCAAGTACATTATATGATTGGAAATTTGGACCATATATTTTAATCTTTAGGGAACAATATAAACATACTTTAACAAGATACATTTAAACTATAAATCTGTGGAAAATTGTTCACTGTACGAGCTGTTCCTGAGATTAGTTGACAAGAGGATTTGGAAAATTTCTTTCCTTTATTCACCTTAGGCATAGGGTAAATAGTCAACCAACTAGACTTACTGGGTGAATGATGAGATGTGCATTTGTATGGTAATGTGGAATACGTGGGGGCAGTGACTAAAGACGTAGTTGGGTGCTATATTGTGAAAGACCATGTAACCCAAGCTAAGTGATTTAACAATTATTTTGGAAGCAGTGTAAAAAAGAAAATAATTTTTAACTGGACAATGACATCAGTTTTACTGAAGGACAGGCACTTAAAAAGAAACTTAATCCTTTTGTGAGATCTAAGTTTCAATACGTTTATACTATTTGTTGAGTTTTTTATTCTGTATGAGGCACTCTTTAGACAAAGTCAAATACTGCCTATGGAATTGCTGGGAGGAGATATAAAGCCATGTAGAATTCCTATGTCAAAATTGTCAAAAAAAATTCCTTCAAAATTCAAAATAAGAAGAGTTAAATATAAGTTTACTACCTGTTATAACTTCAAATTCTCTGAGTCTATAATTTTTAAGGATACGTAAATTTATTGGATCCAAGAATAATCAGCTGGAGTCTACTGTTTTGCTTTGGTTTTGGTTTTATTTGAGAGAGAGCGTGAGAGCGCACAAGCAGGAGGAGCTGCAGAGGGAAAGGGAGAAGCAGGCTCTCCGCTGAGCCGGGAGCCCGATGCAGGGCTCATCCCAGGACTCTGGAATCATGACCTGAGCTGAAGGCAAATGTTTAAATGACTGAGCCACCCATGTGTCCCAGGAATCTACTAGTTTTTAAAATATTGAAACATTAATTCTTTGTTAAATACATGCTGTTCTTCGATCCATAAAAGATGTCTTACTCTCCTGATATCATACCAAATTACTTAATGAGATTTATTACATAAGTGGAATTGCAAAATTAAGAGATCCTCAGAATGTCTATTCCTTAAATTCAGAAGGTTCCCCTCTACTCCTAATCCAACCACAGTTAATTTGGACACAGGTTTAACTTTGCACATAGCCTCAATATTTCTCTAAGATACCAGACTCTTAAGGGCCAAAAGTTCTACCCATACAGCTGAGATTATAGAAGCTAAACCCACCAAGCTCATACTGAGTCAACCCAACATCTACCCAGGCTTAGACACTACTATAGGAAATCAGAAATAAAAGACAGAATAAGGGGCGCCTGGGTGGCTCAGTGGGTTAAAGCCTCTGCTTTCGGCTCAGGTCATGATCTCAGGGTCCTGGGATGGAGGCCTGCATCGGGCTCCCTGCTCAGCGGGGATCCTGCTTCCCCCTCTCTCTCTCTGCCTGCATCTCTGCCTCCTTGTGATCTCTCTCCCTCTGTGAAATAAATTAAAAAAAAAAAAAGAATAAGATCATTCTGGAAGGACTGAGAAATGCAGAACTGATTCCTTTAGTAACCCTTGTAAATTTTTGCTTTTTTCACCTGAAGCATATTTTAAAGTTATGGATTGAGATTCTGTTTTCTTTAGATTCCTTTTACATTTTGATAATCAACACTTGTTTACCTTTATTTGAAAGAATCATCAAGAATACAGGGCTGTCATGCCCTGGAAATTTCAAGAAGAATTTGTCTTACTTTTAACAGGTTTCATGACCTCAAATTCCCTAATAATTCTACCCTCATTTACTACGTGGACCACCTGTTACAGAACTCCGAAGATGAAGAGAGCTCCCAAAGTCACCTTCCACAGAAAAAGAATGCAAAGTGTCAAGGAAAAAACCACTAGTTTTTCACCTTACTTGAGGCATGATAGACTTCAGAGAGACAAGCCTCTTACCTCTAACTGACCATAAGTTATTGAAAGCTTCCCTAGGCAAATAACTAAAAAACAGTTCTAGAGAATTCTAGTTCTCACCACCTGTTTCAGACATTGGGCTCCCACCTTCTGCAAAAGCATTTTTTTCTCTTCATGTTTCCAACATGAGGCTGCATTTTGCAAACTGAAGTGAGCTGTGACAACCCCCTCCCCTAGGTTTGCCTAAATCCATAAACCCTTCTCTCTGTACACTCATAAACCATCTGGTCAGGCTTACAGCTAATTAGAGTCCTTCCCTTTATCCATTAACAAAGGCTAACCCATCTTTCCTCAAGGCTATGGAAACTGGGCAAAACATAGGAAAGCTTCTGCTGACATATTTTTGGGGTCTTTCATGAAAGATCAACTGGAGTAATAAACTTTGCTGGTTAATGAAAAATATTTCATCACAAACTGGTTTACCTTTCATGACTGTTGTTATGTCCTCTATTACATTGCTATTCATCACAGTAACACGTAAACATGACCTCTCCCCTTCTCTTATCAAAAAAAAAAAAGAATAGAAAAGAGAAAGAAATGACTGTTTAGCATCTGTCTCACAATTATCTATGCCCCATGTATTCTTACTAGAAACTTCTTAGGAAAATCTAAACTTGACTGTTTATTGATGGACCATATATCTAAAGGCAGAAGTGAGAAATTATTAGTCTGGGTATTGCATTATAGATCTGCTATCATCCACAGAATATAATCCCATAATGTAGAATAAATCTGTTACAATGACAAAAGTGATAAATCAAAACAAAACCAGAGAGGGAGACAAACCATAAGAGACTCTTGATCACAGGAAACAAACTGAGGGTTGCAGGAGGCGGGGGGTGGGGTGGGGGGATGGGTAACGGGGTGATGGGCATTAAGGAGGGCACGCGATGTAATAAGCACTGGGTTTTATATAAGACTGATGAATCACAGACCTGTACCTCTGAAACCAATAATACGTTTTACGTTAATTAAAAACAAAACAAAAACAAATGACAAAAGTGTTCGCCTTCACTAGAGTTTCCAACTAGCTAGAGAAGGAAAGTTGATTTAGAAACAGACTCTAAATATGTCTCTGGGTGTCTGACATTGAGATGCCTTGGAAATACTGAGTCTCCCTAATTTCAGAAGGAAGCCCAAAACACTGGACAAGTCAAGCAACTTTTAGACACCCTCATGCAACAAAGGAAGATCCTATTATAAAAGCCGTTAAAAGAGTGAATTTAAAATGGCTAATCTGGACTAAGGGAAATGCCCTTGCTCATCATTACACCGACCAGGCCATATTTGGAGAGAGATTTGTGAATCCTCCCAAACCAAGTCTGGTGGAGTTAAAAGAAACTATTACAGATCGCCACAATTCCACCTCAACATCAGGTTAAAAAAATATTGGAAATGGTTTGGATATAAACTACTTTAAAGAGTCTGACACTCTTAGACCATAAGTGGGTTGTGGTGTAGGAGATCATACAGAAACTTGCTAACACCTTACATGGGATCTGTCTACCACGGCAGGAACAGATTGGTCACAGTTCTAAAGCAACACTCTAGGAGGTAAGTTTTAACCCACAGAGTACGCCTTTTGGGAATACCTCACCTGCCAAAAACACAACTCTAACAAAATTGTCAAGGTGGGGCATGGACAAGCGTCAAAATTCCAAGCCGCATGTAAATACCTTCAAATGAACTCCATGGTGGTAGCCACTACAACAGAATATGAATGTGCTCTGGTTGTTGTCTGTTATTTTTAGGAGGAGTCCGGTCCTTTTCCTCTTGAAGAGCTACAACTCTGAGAATGGCAAAAATGCTACTCAGTTTCATGTTTCCTGCTTGGAAAATAGAATCTACCTTTACAGTTACGGTCATTAATAAATCTACAAAGCATCACCAGTTACTCGAATACTGTCTGCACCAAGGGCTGGCAAAACTATGGCCCATGGGAGAAATCCGGTCTGCCAACTGTTTTGTAAAGAAGGTTTTATTGGAACATAAATTCATGCCATATTGTCTATGAGCACTTTTATGTTATAGCAGCAGAGTAATTACAAGTAAGCCCACAGGGTCTACAAGCCTAAATTATTTGTTACCTGAACTTTGAAGAGAAAATCTTTGCTACGTTCAGGTCTATACCATCCTTGATATTACTGCAAATGTAAGTAACTTTCATGTTATACTGACCCAGCTCTTCTCAACAGTTAAACTTTCCAGGTCCAATGCAATGTGTCCATAGTTACAGTACAAAGAGATCAACTTATTCAGCAGTTAAGTGGCTCCTTTTAAGTTAGAAAAAGCCAACTTATAAATCTGGCAATACCACTTATAACTTTCAACTGCAAGAAAACATGGTCAAATAATGTAAGGAACTCACATAGTACACAAAAGCTTATCACCTTATGATACCACCTCTCTTCACCATCGAACTGATCATCCCTTGCACAAATGAAAAGCCTGGAGACTTGGTCTTCTGGAAGAGACATCAGAATGGAAATAGTCCTTGGACCCTTTTTGGAAAGAACTTTATTATGTACTCTGAACAACTATTTGCATGGGTAATCTTCAAGATAGCTATGATTCATGGATCTGTGTGTCCCTGTTAGAGACAAGTGCCTGTGGACTACAGGAAGGCCAAGTAGAGAGCTCGACCTTCCACAGGGGAATCCAAGAATCTGTTTTACATTTTGAAAAGATCGCTTGTACCGTTGACTGGAAATTAACTTGAAGGGAAGAAAAAGTTAAGGAAAATTGTTAAATAGCTATTGCAACTGTCAAGGTTGTCTGATAAGTGTCTGATAATTGTTTTGGATTGATCACTTTCCATTGTATTCAAGATAGGAGAGATCTGAGACATATTTTGGAGTGCAGACTTAGAGATGTAACTGGACAATTTTCAAGCAAAATATGATGAAAAGCAAAATTGGAAAAGACCAATAATCTTTAAAGGAACTGAATCCCAAATCAAAAATATCTATTTTTCCAGGCATTTTGCCCCAAATCAAAAAGCCTAGATATTTGAAGGGACAAGTTTATCAAACTGTTAAGGTAAAACAAATCTCTACTGTGTGTAAATTACCGAGAAGAAATACAAAGGAGGAAGGAAATAATAACTTCATTTTAGAAAAGTGTGGTAACACTGATATGAAAATTGAACAAAGACTGTTCAACAAAACAAACAGATAAGTTCATGTTACTTATTCACTTATGTATAAATTTGACATCAAGTATTACCAAATAGCTTCCTGAAGATTATGAAAATAGTACACCATGTCCAAGTCTTTATTCAAGGTATAAACGATATCTAATATGATTTATCACCTAAAAAGTTTAAGAAAAAACTTTTATGTGATCTTTTCAAAAGCTTTACGTATTTTTATGTTTTTCTAAGAATAGTAATTACAATAGGTCACGAAAGGACATAAATGCTTCTGAAGCAGCTTTCAGTGGCAGTGTTCCCTGCTAGGAGATGTCTTATGAGCACTGTTTAGGCAATGTGTGACATGGAGGGTCCTCTGCACAGCTACCCTAGTGGCCATTGGGTAAGTCAGAGCCTGATACCCAGTATTCACACAAGTGAAGCACAGGATCACCCTGAACCCCAAACAGAAGACTGAAAATAACTTTACAAAAAGGTAAACAAAAATAACATCCATTTATCTACTTTTAAAAAGTGCCAGGTCTTGGGGGCGCCTCGGTGGCTCACTTGTTAAGCGTCTGCCTTCGGCTCAGGTCATGATCCCAGGATCCTGGGATCGAGCCCCAAGTGGGGCTCCCTGCTCAGCAGGAAGCCTGCTTCTCCCTCTCCCTCTTCCACTCCCACTGCTTGTATTCCCTCTCTCACTGTGTCTCTGTCTGTGAAGTAAATAAATAAAATCTTAAAAAAAAAAAAAAAGTGCCAGGTCTTGAGTGACAGACAATGGAAAGACCAAAGGACTCAACATCCTAGGAGCACCAATGCCCAAATGTTGAGCTCTGCCCCGGGAGGTGGGGGGAGCGGGTCCTGTTCTGACTTCTAAAGCTTAATTTAAGCATTCCAGATTTTCTTCTTTTGGAGTGCTTCTGTTTTCAGATCTTGTTTCTCCACTAATTCTTTTTTTTAAAGATTTTTATTTAGTTATTTGACAGAGAGAAGACTGATAGAGGGGATATAAGCGGGTGGAGTGGGAGAGAGAGAAGCAGTCTCCCCACTGAGCAGGGAGCCTGATGTGCAGCTCAATCCCAGGACCCCAGGATCTTGACCTGAGCTAAAGGCAGACGCTCAATGACTGAACCACCTAAGTGCCCTCTCCACTAAGCTTTTAAGTTTGCCAGTTCAACAGACAGCCAGTCTTCCTCAGTCCTAAGGTCAAGACCAGGAACCCCTCTTCGGTGAGGCTTAAGTCTGAGTCAAGAATGAGGAGGCCAAACACCAGCATCTTAAAAAACACAAATGTTGGGGCANAAGACCAGGAACCCCTCTTCGGTGAGGCTTAAGTCTGAGTCAAGAATGAGGAGGCCAAACACAAGCATCTTAAAAAACACAAATGTTGGGGCACCTGGGTGGCTCAGTGGGTTAAGCATCTGCCTTCGGCTCGGGTCATGATCTCAGGGTCCTGGGATCAAGCCCCACATTGGGGTCTCTGCTCAGCGGGGAGTCTGCTTCCCCTCTCCCTCTGCCTGCCTCTCTGCCTACTTGTGATCTCTCTCTCTCTGTCAAATGAATAAATAAAATCTTAAAATAAAAACCCACAAATGTTAGGGGCACCTGGGTGGCTCAGTCAGTTAAGGTCCTAACTCTTGATTTCGGCTCAGGTCATGCTCTTGGGGTTGTGGGATTGAGGTCTGTGTCAGGCTCTACGCTCAGTGTGGTGTGTGCTTGTCCTTCTCCCTCTGCTCCTCCCCCCAGTCATGCGTGCTCTTTCTTTCTCCCACTCTCTCTCTCTTTCTCTCAAATAAATAAAATCTTTTCTTCTTTAGGCCAAATGATAGTGAAACTAGTGCCCATTTAGAAAAGTGCACATGTGACTATATGCCGATTATATAGGGAGGTAGGTAAAATACAAAAGACAGAATACGATGTGAAAATAGAATGCTTAAAATTGCACTACAACTACTGTCTTTCCTATCATCTTTCTACCTACACACTGGAATGAGGTCTTGGTGCTAAAGACCCAGGGCCTATGACGGAGCTGCGGAAACATTCTTGAGAGTTACTAGAACAGTAATATAGAAAGAATCCTTTTCCCTGGATGTCTTTCTGGTGTAGAGCCATCCACTTGCTACAGACTACCTACCACCCATGGATTAAGAGAAACATAACCTTCTGTTTGCTTGAGCGAGCATTGTTCAGTTGCTTCATTATATAAACTTCACTTTATTTAGAAATCATCCCCTGAAGAGGGGGATAGTGCCCCAATGAAACCTATGATACTGATTTATTCGTTAGTCCTGTGATACAGAGCAAGGAAACAGATGGAACATTCTGGAAGACTGATGACTGCTATTATATCAGAGCAAACATGTGACCAAACTCTGCCTGAGCTAACTCTGAAGGTAGATTATGTACAGAATGAGATTGTACCAATAGGGCAAGCATCTTGAAGAAGTCAAAACCATGATAGGTTTGACTACTCTTCATTACACTTAGCAAGATGCTACAATCTAGGGAAGAAAAGCATCCAGTTTTCAAGTATCAAGGACCATTCTCTTCTATAAAATTAGTACAGATGATGGGGTAGAATATTGTAAAGCTGCAGTGAGAAAGAAAGCGATAACATTGCCAAGGCTCCCTGTGGCCCAAAACTCAAATTGACTGAGACTGCAGAAATCTGGGGGAAACACTACTTCAGTACCTTCAAAGATTAGGAAATGAAAATGATGCAGAGGGTTTCTTAAATGCCTCCCATTATTTTTCTCTGTTAATAAGAAACAATTCAGCAGCAAAATTCAGGTTAAGATTTTGACCTACCAGCAAGAACTATAGATTCAGGAGAACTCAAGGTAAGTGCCATTAAGTTGAGGGGGAGGATAAAAGGCCAAATATGGGAGATAATCAAGCAAACACGTTAAGGATTAAAATAATGAGCAGCTACAATGAGTTCTCATTTCATACATAATAAGGCAACTGTAATCAAAAGACAGATAATGTCAAGTGTTGGCGTGGTTGGGAAGAAATTAGAACC
This sequence comes from Ailurus styani, assembly GCA_002007465.1. Classification (NCBI taxonomy): domain Eukaryota; kingdom Metazoa; phylum Chordata; class Mammalia; order Carnivora; family Ailuridae; genus Ailurus; species Ailurus styani. The sequence continues at coordinate 542,517 of LNAC01000880.1, forward strand.
TTCACGCACTTCTGGTTGAAATGATGCAGACACTTTGGAAGATAGTTTGGCATTTCTTCACAATGTTCAATATAAAGATAACAGATGATCTATGTCCATATCTCTTGGTATAAACCCAAGAGAAATAAAAACATACCTGCAAAATCTTGAACTCAAATGTTCATAGCAGCATTATTCACAGTAGCCAAAAAGGAGAAACAATCTAAATGTCCATCAAATGATGAATGGATAAATCACAAAATGTCCATACAATGGAATATTATTAAGTGACAAAAAGAAATGAGGGATTATTATGTACCATAACTTGGATGAACCTTGAAAACATGCTAAATGTCACACAAAGATCAGACAGTAAATGGTTTCATTTATACACAATGCCACAATAGGCAAATCTATAGAGACAAAATAGATTCACAGTTGCACAGGACTGGCAGCAAATGATAGGAAGGGAGATGACGAGGCTAGGAAGTGGCTTTTAATGGATATAGGATTTGTTTGGGGGTGATCAAAATGTTCTTCAGGGATGGTTGCACAATCTTGTGAATATGTTAAAACCTCTCAAAATATACACTTTAAAAAGGTGAACTGTAGGGGTGCCTGGGTGGCTTAATCGTTAAGCGTCTGCGTTCGGCTCAGGTCATGATCCCAGGGTCCCGGGATCGAGCCCCATATAGGGCTCCCTGCTTAGCGGGAAGCCTGCTTCTCCCTCTCCCACTCACCCTGCTGCTGTTCCCTCTCTCGCTGTGTCTTTCTCTGTCAAATAAATTAATTAATTAAATTAAATAAAAATAAAAAGGTGAACTGTGTGGTATGTGGTTTGAAGCTCCATCAGGCTGTTTCAATTAGGACCAGGTTAGAGATTAGCTAGGGTCGATTTCATAGGAAACTGACTGGAAATAAACAGATAGGAACCTACAATTTTTTGTATTTGATTTGAATGAATAGCAGTGCTGCAGAAATCACAAGCTTGACCTTCAATGCCTGTGTTGGCTTGACTCTTAAGGCAGACTCTAGGCTTCCAAAAAATGCCCGAGATCAACTCAAAACACAAGTTTCCCAAAGAAGAGGCAGTCTCTAACAACCACTTCAGATTCACAGAAGAGTCTCTGAGAGAACCAAAAACAAGGACGAGGACACTTAGGCAAGGATGCTTAACCAGGGTCTAAATAAGCAGCTTACTCTACTACAATAACACGGGGTCTTTACAATTCCTGCCCAGCCGGGCTGTTTGATAGGATTCAGTGAGTGGTGTGTTTCCTATTCTTCCTGTTTCTGAATGGGGCTTTTATTGCTGCTAACTGTTCTCATCCCAACCTTCTTTAATGAATGTGTGTGTGCACGCTCCCATGCTCCTACATCATGGGGACGGGTGGGGCAGCTGACTCGTCTATTAGTTCATGTATCTCTGGACCACAGAGAACCACGTGTGACCTTAATGACAAGACCACACTATGCCCAGAAATGCTGGTCTCTGAGCTGGATAGCTTCAGTAGAAGAATGGGACTTTGGGTTGTCTCCCTTGGGGAGGAGGTGAGCGTGTACTGTGTGTGGATAAAAATGGTATATGTGATAAAAAGAGTATGTATGGGATGGACCCCACCTTTCATCCATTTTTATCCTGGAAGACAGGAGACCACAAGAAAGATAAAAGAACACAGTTTAGGTGGCCACAGGCTGGGAACACACTAGCTGCTCAGACTAACCAGGTTAAAAATCAGCCATCATAGAAACATGCCAGTCTCCCTGAACCCATGACATGCTTCTAACACTGACCACCCTTCCATGCATCACAGAGGCAAGCCCTGCCAAAGCTGGGCAAGGACAAGAGGGGATTGCATTATTAGTGGGCTGAGATTCCTCAAGTGCTCTGTGGGCTATCTCCTGATCTCTGATTTCTTATATTTTTTTAAATGGTATTTTCTGGTTTCCAGCAAAAAATTGATAGCTTCAGCAAATCATTATGCTTTTCTTCTCCTTTCTTTTTGTAGATCTTATTTCTCCCCCAAAGGATTGATAAGGACAATTTAATGACTACAATAAATGCTAATTTCACACCAAGATAATACTATATAATAAAAGTGGTAATGGGACAGTTTCTTTTTTTTTTTTGGCATTGTTTCTTAATTACTGGAAATGGGAATCAGAATTTCTGCTTATTCAATATTGAAATACAGAAAGTGATGGATTCTATGTATACATAAATATGTATTACATATATTTACAATTAGATATGAAAGCTTCTAAACCATTTCATATAGATTAAAATATTATAAAATATTTACCGATTTTCATTTTATAAAATATTTTATCTGGAGTGGCATTGATTTTATCAAATCTTTTCCTACTTTTAAAAAATAGAACAATTTTTCACTTTTGTATTATTATGATTAATTTTTTAATATTCCCTTATACTGGGACCTCTTCGTATTTTTGGGTGACATGTATTTGGTCTCAGGATATTATTTTTTAATGTGCTGTTAGTTTCTATATTTTTAACAGGTTAGAAAATTTTCATCGAAATTAAAAAATAAGGCTAGTCTATGGTTTTTAGTCTTTTGTGCATTTTGTCTGGTCTCATTATGGTATGCTAGAGCTATAAAGGTAAATTGTGAGAATTTTTTAGGCATTATATTACATTAGTAGATTAAGCTGGGGAAATTGAAAAAAATCTTCCTAGCACTCTATTTACTTTCTGGAAAAGATGCTTTCTCTTCTTGAGTTTAATCCAATTCACTTGGGGAAATATTTGCCTAAGATCCTTTTGGAGGTCACATTGACAACTTTCCCTGTACCTATAATGGATCTAACTTGTTCAGGCTATCACCTATAGATCAGTTTAGGTAATTTAGACAGTAATAGAAAAATTATCCATTTCAATGAATTTTTCTATTTAGTGCAGTATTACCTTTCAATCTATTTGAAATCCTTTGGCATAGTTTTTACATACTCCTTCTTTTATGTATGTATACTCTTTTAACATTTGTGATCTAGTAGATTATCTCTACATTTTAAATAAGTGAGTTCTATCTTGTAGTTCTTTCCAGTTTTTAGTTTTATCTTTGGTTTTGCTTTTGTTGGGTATAATTTATAACATTTTGAATTTGCTGCTATATTTTGTCTTTGTTAGAAATATAAGTATTTATCACAATAAATAATACTTTATATACAGCTCTAGTGAATGCATCCTGTAAGTTGTATACCACAAAATTTTACTAACATTTTATACATAATCCACAACATTGGTTTGATTTTTTCTTGCAACCTGAGTTGAATAAGAGTAAAATTTTTTTTTTAAAGATTTTATTTATTTATTTGACACAGAGAGAGAGATCACAAGTAGGCAGAGAGGCAGGCAGAGAGAGAAAGGAGGAAGCAGGCTCCCCGCTGAGCAGAGAGCCCCATGCGGGCCTCGATCCCAGGACCCTGAGATCATGACCTGAGCCGAAAGCAGAGGCTTTAACCCACTGAGCCACCCAGGTGCCCGAATAAGAGTAAATTTTTTAAAAGTAACTTGAACACAGTACTTTTTGATCTCCTTCTGTTATCCAATGATCAATAAATGTGGTTTGGGTTGTTATTTTGTTACTTGTAAATGCTTCACAGGAACTTGAAAAGAATTTTTGAATGCATTAATATATGTATGGCACCTAAGCAGCACTGTGTGTTTAAAATTTTCTATTTGTTGGGTAGCTGGGTGACTCGGTCAGTTAAGTGTCTGCCTTCAGCTCAGATCATGATCCCAGGGTCCCGGGATCAAGTCCCCACAATGGGCTCCATGCTCAGTGGGGAGTCTGCTTCTCCTTCCTGCCCTCACCCCTGCTTGTGCTCTAGTTCTCTCTCCCAAATTAATAAATAAAATCTTTAAAAAAATAAAAATAAAGAAATTTTCTATTTGTTAATTAAATCTTTTCCATACTCACTTGCTTCTTCAATCTGTTATGGGCTGATAAAAGGGAACTAGAGTCTTCCATTATCTAACTGTTTCCCTTATTTCTCACAACTCTGTCAAATTATATTATGTCATTTCATATCCCTTCGGTTGTAATACAATGGGATTTTTATTATGAAGCATACTTTGTCATTTTAATACTTTATTGTGAATTAAGTATTTGATATTTTTATTAACTTTTGCTTTTATTTAGTGTACATGTATGTATTTACATTTGCCCATCATTTTACTTCTACCATCCTTAATTGGTTTGGATGAGTATCTTGTATACAGCAAATGGTAGGATTGCTTTACAATCAAACCTTTCATTCTAATAATTTCCCATTTAATGGGTGGATTTAATCTATTGAAATTTATTAATATGATGTGCTTATTAATTTTGCATTATATTTGAAAAAATGCTCGAATGTTATGCCAAAAATGCTCTGGTAAATGGCATGTGTTGTTCTTGTTTGGTTTCCAGTGTGTTTTATTTCCGTTCTTTGCTACTTCTGTAGCTGATTTGTAAAACTCAGCATAAACCAATAACTAATCCACTGGAATGTTGAGGAAACCAGCATACAGCTCTCATTCTGTTCATGTCTGATTTTCATTTTTTATTTTGTAACTTGTCAGTGTCTATAAGGTTTTAAAACTGCTCTTGCACAAATATACATTATTCTTCAAACTTAGTTCTATATTTAAATGGACTGAACGATCATTTCTAATACTTATACCATGTTTCTCTATTTAACGTTAGGGGGGGGCTAGAGTTCACCTTCGTGTACGTTTTCCGTAAGGATTGCTGGGTACTATATTCCTGGGTTCTTCTATACTCTATAAGTGTAAGACTAATTACTGATTTATTATAACATAGAGTAAATGCTTACACAGCACTAGAGTGTCAATCTTTGAGTTCTTACAAAACCCCTATGAGGTAAAGTCATGTTCAGTCTCCTTTTACAAATGAGAAAACCAAGACACAGAAAGATTAAAGAATCTGCCTCAGAACACATGGCTAGTAAGAGATCAATTCGAACCCAGGCACTCTGGCTCCCGAGTGTGTTTTCAATTCCTGTATATACTCCGTACACTTTTATTTGTTGATTTTTGCTCATTTTTGAAGGAAGTTCAGGACATAAAAAGGCCTTTTTTCCCCCAGAAAATGCTATTGGAAATCCTCTCAACATTTTAAAGAGTATAGGATCTTTGGAAATTTTAAGGTCCTGGATAACAAAGAATGAATTAGGAACATCCAAATTTCATTTCATGATTATACTCTACTTATTTATACAGCCCCAGGAGCTGAGTCTGAGAGTAAACTCCACACTGTGAGAATTTTGGGGGAAAAAAATATATACACATATATATGTGTTTATATATGTAATTGTGGGGGGCAGAGGGAGAAGGAGAGAGAGAATCTCAAGCATACTCCCCACTGAGCCCAGAGCCAAATATGGGCCTTGATCTCATGACCCAGAGCTCATGACCTGAGCTGAAATCAAGAGTTGGACACTTAGCTGACTGAGCCGTGCAGGTGCCCCCAGGCTATAAGATTTTAATGGTTCCATAGCTTCTAGTTATTTGTTAGCTCTAAAATTTTATTTATATCTTCTTTATAATAATATAGTCGTTTTTAAAAGAACTGAATCATTTCATAATGACAACCATAATATAGTCAAGTTAAAAAGACTAGACAAAAGGAGGTAAATTAAAAAGAGATACACGATTTTAAAATATGTTTTTTACTAATGCATAAACCAGAAGAGAATTCGTAAAATGAATTATGGCCCTTGTATGTACCAGAATATAGCATACCTTTGCAAGGGAGGTTTATTTGTATTCATCAATAGACAAGATGTCCAATATTGCTTGTGAAATGAAAGAAATTGCTTGCAAAGGTATATGGTAATATGATCTTAACTATATAAAATTATATGGATATAATACAGCAAAATGACAATACAATCATAGAAAAAGATGGAGAAGGTGTAAAATAATGATTGTTATCCATTGGGGGAGATTTCAAAAATATTTTTTCATTTTCTATATTTTATGTATTTTTCAAATTTTCTGGGAATCCTGAAATATATTAGCAGAAAATCTAAATGAGTATAATTTAAAATACCACATTTTGCTCAAGTCACAGACAAAGAAAACTGATGTTAACAAGAAGGCAAATACCACCTAAAAAGGGAGCAGATGGAGTTATTTCCAAGGACAACAGGAGGAGAACTATCTCGCGAGACTGAAAATCTGGTGTGGCAGTGTGTAATGGTTGGGAAATAGCACAAAAACGTAAGAGAATCCCAGAGTACTGTCCTACTTCTGGCTTGTCTAAGTCCAGAATGGAAGCTTTTAGGTCTATTTAAAGAGGTCTTCATATAGCATATTCTACCAGGTAACGGGCTACAAGAGGCTGAGGTGGGGTTGCCTACCAATTCCTCAAAAGTCCCCGTGTCTTTTCAGTAGGGAGATGGGACATAGCTGAGGACTGAGCCAGGGGTTCTTCCCCAGGGCTGCCAGGGTGAAGGATGAGGGCATTCTACCTCAGTTCCTCAGTTTACGGTGGTAAGACTCAGGGGGATTTGTCATCAGAGGAAAAACCCAAGTTGTAGCTAGGTGTGCATGAAGGACTGGGAGAACCCAACTAAAGGGAACTAGTCTTGCATTTACCACACATGAGCACCAGGTGGCATTAAGGCGTTCAATGAGTTGGCGATGAAGAAACTGTCAGAGAGGTAAGTAGTCATCCAGAGGACAGCGAAAACCACAACATGCAAACATATAAACACTATTGCAGGGAGAAGAAAGGAGAAAAAAATATAAAAATAATGAAAATCTGAGGCACCTGAGTGGCTCAGTCGGTTGAGCATCTGACTCTTGGTTTTAGCTCAGGTCATAATCTTAGGCTCCATGCTCAACAGAGATTCTGTTTGAGATTCTTTCCCTCTGTCCCTCCTCCCTGCTCTCTTTCTCTAAAATAAATGAATAAATCTTAAAAAAAAATATTTACCCCAAAGAGACCGACTTACCTCAGACTCCATTAAAAGGAAGAGTCTGAACCAGCCTCAATTGGCAGTATAAATTATCTGACTCTATATTCCAAGAAAGATACTGATGAAGTATCTGATGAAGCAATTACAGATATTCAAGCAAGCACATTTCATTCATACTCTCATAGTAGAAAACGAATTGTCTATAATCATGCAGTCTTAGAAAACTTTCTCCCTTAAAGATTGAAATGGGGCCCCCTGGGTGGTTCAGTCATTAAGCATCTGCCTTTGGCTCAGGTCATGAACCCAGGGTCCTGGGATCAAGCCCTGCATCCAGGTCCTGGCCGGTGGGAAAGCCTGCTTCTCCCTCTCCCACTCCCCCTGCTGGTGGTCCCTCTCTCGTTGTGTCTCTCTCTGTCAAATAAATAAATAAAATCTTAAAAAAAAAAGATTTAAATGATGGGTACGTGAGCAAATCTTATAACCTGAGGTTAAACCCTTTCAAATGAGGGAAGAATCTCAGAGATAAACATAACTGCCATTCTCTAATGCTACCACAGGCTTTGCAATAGAAAGGGGGGAGTCCGTATCTTATCCCCTGGTAGACTTAATCCAGAATGGTCAGTGTCTTAGTACATTCTGGCTATCATAACAAAATATCAGTGACTGGGTAGTTTAAGGACAACAAATTTTAATGCTCCCAGTTCTAGAGGCCCCAGCATGGTCACATGATGGTGAGGGCCGTCTCTTTCTGGTCATAGCTGGAGAATTCCTGCTGTGTCCTCACATGGACACAAGGATCCCTCCAGAGCCCTGTAACAGGGTACTAATCCCATTAAAAAGGTCTCCGATCTCATAATTTAAGCACTTCCTACAGGCCCCTCTTCCCAATTCTGTCATCTTTGAGGGGGTTAGGAATTTTGGGGTTACATATACAGTCAGACTTAGGAAAGTCACAACAGTCAGCTCTAGGAAATGATAACATTGGCCAAGGTGAACTAACTAGTCCTGCTACTGTGAAGCATGGTCAAGGACCACCCAGTCACTAATGGGAACACCCAGCCCTAAACTGTGTACTTGGCAATGTCAGAGGTCCTAAATTGAGCATCATAGGATTGAAGGTGAGAGTCCCAGAAAACAAAGACTTGAAGATCTCAGAGAAACAAAAGAGAAAATTCAAGTTAACAAAGCTATAGGTTGAACTAAAATAGATTATTTGGGTACCCAGAGATAAGGACAGGTAAGTGGTGAATTTCAACAACAGAATGAAGATGTGGCCAGAAGTCCCAGACACATAACAGCAGAGATGCGGGTGATTTGTTTAAGATTTAACCAAAATTCATTTTCTCAGATGAAATAATATTTCTGGTAGACATGAACACCGTGTACTCAGAACTAGGATTAAGATCTTTATCCAAAATCAAAGCCAACTAAGGAATATTTATCCAAATTTTTCTTTGCATGTAACTTGATCCACACCACTTTCAGCCCTCTACATGTGTTCATTGTTTTGTTTGGTTTTACTTTAGTTCCTTCCTTGACTGCCTTTTCAGAGTATATTCCAATTTGTTAAGATTAACACCTGGGTCCCTGCTTTTTTGAAAATGTCAGTACAGAGAAGAGCCAGGTGTCAGGGCAGCAGGCCCATCTGGTCAGTATCCCTGGGAGATTCACAAAACTTGTTGGGACAGGTAGCAGGAATCAAGGCAGAATGTAGTCTAGACTAGTCGTGACTCCTTCTGTCTGGATTCTTCGTGTCTGGCAGGAACATAAATGAGACTGTCACGGAAAATGTAGAGTTTCTCTGCTATTAATTCTCCTCTTGTTCCTTTAATTATGGGATCCTCTCTTTTTATCTGAGTACAAAGCTACTGAATGAAAGGCCATGATTTCCAACCTCCACTGAAGACAGGAGTAGCCAATGAAAAGTGACCCTAGGGGAAGTGGCAACTCTGAGGGTATATCCTGGAAAAAAAAAAAAAAAAGATTGTGTCCTTCCCTCTTCTTTCCCAATTTCACTACCTAGAATGAAATGTAACATCAAGAATTTGGGCCACTTTCATTGACTCCCAGTTGGAAGATTCCTGGTGCTCCTGGCAAAGAAACACAGTGGAAAGATTTTGGTTTTCTAACAACTGTAAAGCCTCCATACCATTCTGGACCAACCCCTGAAATCTTTTACAAGAGAGAAATAAATGTCTACTTTTCAAGTTCTTGTTGAATGCAATCTCTCATAGCAGTGCCATCAGTTCTGTTAGGGTAGAGACTAAAATCATCCATGAGAACAACAAAGATGTTGAAATGTGACATTTGTGCAGTCATTCATCTCTACACCAAATCTTCTCCTTTTTAAAGCATCTAGAAGAAATCTACAATCTCAGGATCAAGATATCAAATTCTTTTTGAAAATACTGTCATCGTCCCTTAGCAGTATACTAAGATAAACATGGTCTAGCTGTCCAATGTCGGTTTTACTTGATGGCTCACAGAAAGAAAATAATCAGTGAAAGATCATGGTATGTAATATACAATGTTTCCTAGATTTAAATTCTACCTGCTTTACTCCAAAGCCTATGGCACAATCACCACTTTTCATTACACCCTTTTCTTATTATGGAGTTATATATAAAATTACCATTACTCTTTAGATCAAAACTTGGTAATTTTAAGGTCGTCTTCCAATCCTTAGGGACTTTCATCCATTTTCTCTATTGTAAATAGTACTTCAGAGATGCAGGTTTAAGTAGCACTGTCTTAGGTCATTTTAATTTATAAATCCAAAGAATTTCCATATTGAAACTAAGTCCATTGAATCTCTGTTCAGGATAAACACTTAATGCTGCTGATGACTTTTTTTTCCTCTATCATTTTTCCATTTTTAGACTTCATATATATGACTGTTCCTTGTCAAAGAAAATGAAAACTTCTACTTATTGAGAAACTGAGTATAGGAGAATGTGTTACATATGTTTAGGTAGTTATTTTATTTAAGTTTTAGGACAGGTTGCATAATGTTATTCCCCTTTTACAGAAAAAGAGCTCAGCTTCAGGGAAGTTAAAAAAAAAGTGACCAAGGAATAAGAGAAGCAATGAACAGTGCCTATTTGGAAATACTAAAACTTTCAAATTATGTTACTTGGGTAACAAATAAAAATGTTTACTTCAAAAGGAAAGAGTATTTTTTCCTTGTATTTTCCCCAAGGGAAGTAAATCACTATTCTAGCATCCAATTCAGAGATCATCTTCAAAACTGGTAAAATTTCCAATATCAAAAACCCACTGAAAATTAGTGGATGATGAAACTACATTTCAAACTTTTATATAAGCTTTATTAGACCCAAACATAGATACACATTACAGAAATAATAAAATGCACAACCATTCCCAGAAATATACACATATATTTATAAATATACCTGATGCCTTCAGTTTTCTACTTGAAAATATAAATAATTTTTCCAAGGGGTAAATGTCAGAGGAAAGCTAATATTTTTAAGCAAACTGAAAAACTCACAGATCCATGGTTAAGAACCAATAGCCTCAAAAGCCCCAGGAAAGCAAGTGTACTGTCTATTTTGCTAAGTTTATCTCTTTCCATTGTTTACCACAGTAACTGACACCTTACAAACACTGAGTAAAGATTCATCATGGACTGGTTTACCTTATGAAAAGGAAAAGAAAGACTGAAACTGCATTTGTTAGTAAAGCTTTTGATAGATTTCATTTATTGGGGAACGCAGCCACTGACTTCTAATAAAGAGCCTTATTAAGTAAATCAAGGTGAATTAAATAAGAGTAGTCTCACTAGACATCTTCTAAGATATTTAATGTATGACACTCTTCTTACAAGTATTATAGGACTAATTAAAGAAAGCTGAATTCAAGCAGGCCTGTGTTCAAAGCTTTGATAACTATGAGATCTTGTCAATGCTAAGTTTTCAGGGTTGTAGCTATTACAATTAACATTTTATTTACAAAAACAATAAATGACATAAGTTTATTTTTTAAAAAAGAGGTGACAATGTCTGTTCAATCTAAGAGCAAAGTATACACTTCACAAGTATGATAGAAATCTAGAAGTTATATGCAAAGGTGCATTTTACTAGCAACTTGGAGAGATTCCTTGCAGCTCTTCTGTAAAGGAAGAAGCATGGCAAATAGACTACTTGGATAAGTCATGTTATCACCATATCATCTTACAACTTAGTAGTCACTGTGATAAATGACTTAGTTATGAAAAGATTTACAAGATATGTCAGGTGACACAAAGAATTCCTAAACATTTTATGTAGCATGATGCTCTTGGAAAGTCTGGAGGAATAGAAAAGAAAACATACTCCTGGTGAGAAGTCTGAGTTTAGGATAGACAATTTGTAACATTTATGTAATACCTACTTGTAGACTTACATTTCCCCCCACAAATGGCAGTTATTACATCCAAAAGATTGAAAACCATCTGTCATATTAAATGGGAAAAAAAGGTATCTCACTTTTTAAAGTATTTAATTCTTTAAAAATAATTTTGAAGTGATGCTTCTTTTTTTTTCAGCCACAAATAAGGGTTTCATCTCAAACCCATGTTATTAAGAAAGTACATTTATTTTGTCTTCACACAGGAGCCTGAAAATAGTGCAAGTGTTTATAGTAACAATTATTTATGACACTCAATATAAGAATTTCTTCAAGTGGAAAAATTCTTCTCAAGCTAAGGACTAATTTGAAATACATTTTCTATCACTTGTCTCAGGTCTAAAATGCATGTCTTATCTCTCTTTAAATTTTTGAAAACACAGCCAAGAACTTAATAAAACATTTGCCCTAAGTTTTAAATTGAATTGAATATTAATTTGTTCAGAACTTAATTGAATTTTCCTCATATAATAGAAATGTAAGTAATCATAGAAGCATTAAAAGTCATTACTTTTTTTTATTCAAAGGTAACCATAGTTATTATTACTTCCAGATAAAGGATATTCTTGTAAATGTGTACCACCTAACACTTGAATTCAACTCTGGTAAAAAGTGTCTACTGGTTTTTCTTAGTTACTATGTAGCTTTCCTATTACAAAAATATTTCAACTTTGCAAGGGAGAACTGATTTCCATCATGTTAATTTAACAAAAGCAATGAATTTTAGGAGTTTAAAACATTTACTCTAGAATGTCAAACATAAAATGACTAGGAGCCACCATCTTCCAAGTTTGTATTCTTCTTTAGCAGAACAGAACACAATTAGAGCAGTTAACAATCCAATATTGTACTGTAACATCAAATATATTCCGAAAATTGCAGGACAAGACTCTTTATATATATTAAGTCGATGACTTGGAAAAAGCATTAAAAGTGTTGGTCATTTTGAAGGGTTTGCTCCAAAGCAACATTATTTTAATTTAAATTTTTTGGATAATCTAAGCTCAAAGTGTAATATCTGATGTTACTGCTTCATGTTTGCAAGTCACCCATTCTAATGAGCTTGCCTGAGGGAGTCACATGTCCTTTCAGTGCCTTCAGAAGGATGAGAAATGGAGCCAGATTCCATTTCCCTCTTCTTCACTTGCTTGTTTTATTTGGTGGGAGCTCCTTTTGAAGCTGAGAAGGAATAAGAATTTGGCCTCTTGTTTCTGAATGGATAGTTAATCCCCCTTAAATAAATTCCTCTGATCAACCCGCTTCTAATTAGGATTGGATCTTTTCTCCTGCTTCAGAACTTTTCTGTGGGGCTTAGGAAGTCTGGTGAATATTATACACTAAGAATAAACACACTGTGTTGTAATTGGCATTACAAAACAGCTCATCCAATTAACATAACATTTTCTTCATTTTTTAAAAAAAGTAGCCCTTCACCAGGGTATTTTTGAGACAAACTGCAGAATACTTCAAGACATTTTATTATATGAATATGTTTCTTTCTGCCTCCATGTCAGTGAAGTCCCATTTCTGAAAAGGTACAGCCTCCTTTAATTATCCCACTAGGAAATTATGAGCCACAGTGTTGTATTTGGTTGGTAGATTTACTGGATGTAACCAAAATCCAATTAGATGAGCTCTGATTTGATCTGATCCAAAAGATTAATTCTTTCAAGAACGTTTATATGCAAAGCAAAACGTCCCCACTTTTTTTTTCTTTTAAGGGAGGATGGGCATGTTTAGGCAACTAGACCCGATTTGACAATGCAATTTTTAAAGGATCTACTAGATTACTACTAGATAGTAATTCTAATATCTGATGAAAAGTATACTGGCCTTGGGTCCATGGTCATGAGTTCTAAACCTGGATATATTAATTAGCTTAGTTTTGGAGTCTGCCTTCCTGTGTTATAATTATTTTTCAATCCACACATTTATTCAACATATATTTATGAAGTTGGCACAGAGTAACATATCAGTATATGATATTTGTTTCCCTTCCCCTTGACTGTGGGACATGCTTTTTCCTCACCCCCTCACCTCTCTAGTACCACTTTTAAAAATAGATTTATCACAATAAACTCTGTTTATTTTTCTAAATGCACAAAATACTGTGTGCTCCTAAAGCACAGGAACTCCAGCTTGTCGCATTTTAATATTGTGGCCACTGGAACACAAGAGATTTAAAATATTCTTGATGATCTGAATAAAATTACATTTGTTAATTTCAAAACTGCCATATATGTTGTCTACCCAGCAGCCATACTCTCTTCTTTCCAGCTACAAGAACCCTGCTTTTGTTTGACACAAATGTGTCCAACTCTAGGGCCCAAGACAGTTATGGTGGCATTACTGCCATTAAAAGTGGCACTTAATCCCATTTCTCATCAGTGAAATGTAAGGGAAAGTCTCCTGGAGGAGGGCTTTTGGGAAAATATAAGGCCAGACTAAAGCCAAGAAAATATCCCTTAGTTCTTTCCTTCCCAACTGAGATGCTATCCTGCAAGGATGTAAATTTTTTTTTTTTAACATAAGCTCTCTGCACAACATGGGGCTTCAACTCATAGCCTGGAGATCAAGTCGCATGTTCTACCCACTGAGCCAGCCAGGTGCCCCAATTAGGATGTGATTCATGTGATTCTTAAAGGTGCCATGTTCATCTTGTGACCAAGAGGGGAGACAATGGTGACAAACAGAGACTGACAGACAAGAAACCTAGAAAAAAACTGGATCACTTACTGCACAAACAGATAAAAATCATAGCATCTGCAAATAATGACAATTTTACTTCTTCCTTTACTGATTTGGATGCCTTGCCTGATTGCTCTAACTAAGCCTTCCAGTATGATATTGAAAACGAGTGGTCAAAGTGGGCATCTATGTTTTGTTCCTGATATTATAGACAGAAAATCAACAAGGAAACAGTGGAATTGAAGCAGACTTTAGACCAAATGGACTTAACAGACATATATAGAATATTCCATCCAAAAGCAGCAGAATACATATTCTTCTCAAGTGCACATGGAACATTCTGCAGGATAGATCATATGACAGGACACAAAACAAGTCTTAGCAAATTTAAGAAGTATTGAAATCATACCAACTATCTTTTCTGACCACAGTGGTATGAAACAAATCAACAGCAAGAAGAAAGCTGGAAAATCTACAGATATGTGGAAAATAAACAACACAGTTTTGAACAACCAATGAGTCAAAGAAGAAATCAGAAGGAAAAATTTTTAAATCTTCAAACAAATGAAAATGTATGATATACCAAAACCTATGGGATACAGTGAAAACAGTTCTGAAAGTTCAAAGCAATAAGTGCACAAAGAAATTAGAAAAACTGCCAACAACCAAAATTTATACCTCAAGGAATTAGAAAGCAAAGAATAAATTAAGCCCAAAGTTATCAGGAAAAGTCAAAAAAGAAATATCAGAGTAGAAGTAAATTAAATACTGAGATCTGGTTTTTGAAAAAGATAAACAAAATTGGCAAATTGTTAGCTGGACTAAAAAAAAACAGAGAAGACTTAAATAAACTTACAAATTAAGTACGAGATATTACAACTGATACCATAGACATACACAAGATTGTATGAGACTACTATAAAAAATTACATACCATCAAATTAGACAACTGAGAAGAAATGGATACATTTCTAGAAATACACAATCTACTAAGACTGAATCAGTAAGAAATCGAAAATCTAAACAGACCAATAATGAGTAAAGAGATTAAATCAGTAATTAAAAACTTCCCACCACAAAAAAAACCCAGGACCAGATGGCTTCACTGGTGTGTTTCATTCAACAGTTAAAGAATTACTGCCAATCCTTCTCAGACTCTTCCAAAAACTTGAAGAGGCAAAAACACTTGCAGACATTCTATGAGGCTAGCATTACCCTGATAGTGATGCTGGATAAAGATGCTACAAGAGAACTACAGACCAATCAATATCCCTGATGAGCATAGATGGAAAAATTCTCAACAAAATATTAGCCCACTGAATTCAAGAACATTCAAAAGGTAGGAGTGGCAAGATGGTGGAGGAGTAGGAGACCGATTATCATCAGGTCCCAGGAATTCACCCAGATAGCTATCAAATTATTCTGAACACCTACAAATTCTACCTGAGATCAAAGAGAAGAAGAGCAGCAATTCTAGGAACAGAAAATTGGCCACTTTCTGGAAAGTAGGACGTGTGGAGAAGTGAATCTGAGGCGACGGAAAGATAGACCCCAGGGGGAGGGGCCGGCTCCCAGCAAGGGAGCAAGCAGCAGAGCACAGACTCGGAACTGTTAGAAGTTGGCTCTACTGAGGGACGTTGCCCCAGAGACCAAGCGGGGGGTAAAGCCCCTGCAGGGACAGTGTGGTCTCAGGACCCACGGGGACACAAAAAGACCAGGGGTGTCTGAGCGTGACCGAGCTCCCAGGTATCAGAGAGAAGCCGATGGGAGAGACGGAGCTGAGCTGAGAAGGTGTCTCTCATCTCGGTGATACCTTGGGCTATGATCTGAAGCATAGCCGGGCCACTGCTCTGTGAGCGGAGACCCCACGGGTGGCAGACCTGGAGAGACCCCCTCCTTCCTCCTCTGGAAGGAGCAGCGCGGGAGCGGCTGCAGGAATCTGCCAGGTTCAGAGATTCTAAACGGGGCCGCACCAGAGACAGAGACACTTGGTCACAGGCCGGGTGAGCTCAGAGAGTGGCCGGAGAGCAGGAGACGGGAGGCACTGCTTTTCTCTGAGGCACACTGAGGACTGAGGCCCCATGCTCTCAGCTCCTCCAGGTTGGAGACTGGGAGCCGCCATTTTCAGTCCTGTCCTCCAAGGAGGTACGGAAAGCTTTCAGGGAACAAAAGCTCCCGAGAACGAACCCGAGCTGATTACTTAGTGTGGCCCCTGGCAAGGGCAGTGAGAATCCACCTTGGGCAGAGACACTTGAGAATCACAGCAACAGGCTCCTCCCCAAGAAGACCAAGAAAAAAAAACCATACAGTCAAAGTCAAGTTCAAGATTGCTGAGAATTGTGGAACTCTGGAGCTAGGGGAAAGCAACACAGAGAATTCATGGCTTTTTCCCCATGATTCTTCAGTCATTCAAAGTTAAATTCATTGAATTTTTTTCTTACTTTTTTCTTTTAAATTTTTTCCCTTTTCCTATTTTAACGTTCTTAACTCTTATATCTTATCAACACTTTTTAATCTTTTTAAAATTTTCATTGTTATAATCATATTTTATCCCTTCATTGTATTTAACCTTATTTTTTGTATACTTATAGGGTCTGTTCAATTCACCAGTCTAATAGATATAGATAGAGATAGAGATAGAGTCATAGACAGACATAGATATAGAAACAGAAAGAGATAATATAGATATAGGATTTTGTTTTATTTATTTTTGTTTTGTTTTGTTTTTGTATGATTTTTGTGTTTTTTGGGGGTTTTTTTGTTTTNCCCTCTTTCTTTTCTCCCCAGTTCCAGGTCTCTTCTGAGTAGGTTAGTGTATATTTCTCTGGGGTCATTGCTACCCTTTAGTATTTGGTTCTCTCATCCATCTATTCTTATCTGCATAAAATGACAAGGCGGAAAAAATCAACACACACAAAAAAAGAACAAGAGACAGTAATGACAGCTAGGGACCTAATCAATGCAGATATTAGTAACATGATAGAACTAGAGTTCAGAATGACAATTCTTAAGGTGCTGGCTGGGCTCGAAAAAACCATGGAAGATAACAGAGAAGCCTTCTCTAGAGAAATAAAAGTCCTTTCTGGAGAAATAAAAGAACTAAAATCTAATCAAGCAGAAATCAAAAAAGCTATTAATGAGGTGCAGTTGAAAATGGAGGCTCTTATTGCTAGGATAAATGAAGCAGAAGATGGAATTAGTGATTTAGAAGACAAAATGTCAGAGAAAAAA